>ML785416.1:516815-530272 GCA_009831015.1 Picea engelmannii
GCCTCCCCACGCAGATTGAGCTCGGATTTGATGTCAAATCGACTTGGGAGCCGATCCATTAGTGGTTGGGAGGCCGACCAGCTTCATAAATGCGCCGTTTGGCAGGCGCGCGGGTTTTTCACCCCACAGCCGCGCATATGCACTCCAGGTATGAAGACATTGCGCACGCGCGCGCGCTCAGTGGGTGTAAAGCGCTTTTTAATTTTTTGGCCATTTTGTATAGTTTTGACCCTTTTGCTGTGCTGTGGAATTAATCCTTGTGCCATGAATGACTATTTTTCTGTGATGACGATGCGGAGTTCTTGTCGCCCTGTGCGGACGAAATTTCAGTGATAACACCTGTGCCTAACGAGAAAGAGGGCATGTTAAGTGGATTTGAGGATCTTGAGGGGCCAAAGAGTCCATTTGACTTAGTTTCTTGATTGATCCTATACTGGGAGGTCGCGTAACCCTTAGGAGAGAAGGGGGGTCTGCATAAATTTCCCACACTTCGAGAAAGATAGAACCCAGGTGAAAGTTATGGGAGAACTCAAGGATGTCATGATTGACATCATTGTATTAGATATCCCAAAATCTTATGGATTTCTACTTAGTCGATATTGGTCCCAGAAGTTGAATAGATACTTTAGTACAGAATGGGCTCACCTTTGGTTTCCATTAAAGGGACACATGAACATGATCAATATCAATAGGGAAAGGTATCTAAAAAATAATGTCACTGATTTAGAATCCCTTAAATAACCCTCTTTGACAGATTTCCCTGTACAAGGAAACTATTCCTGTGACTCCAATTTCGGTAATTTCTCCCCTCTCTCATCTGATGTTCCCCTCACTCAAAAATATGATATGAATTTTCAAGAAAATGTACCACCAACGGTAGAAGAAACCCTCTTCTATCAAGAACCTCTGTTGAAAAGCACAGAGAATATAGGAGGAGAGGAGGAAATTGGTAGGCAAGGAGAAGTTGATGGTTTTCACTCACAATTTTTGACCTTGTACTTTGATGGATCTAAATGGAAAGAATGGTCAAGAGCGGGGTGTATCTTTATTGATCCAAAGGGGAAACAAAATTTCCTCTCCTACAAACTAGAATTTGAATGCACTGACAACAACACTGAGTATGGAGCTTTAGTGCAAGGGAGAAAGAAATCCATAGACTTAAACATTAAAGAACTAAAGGTTTTCGGAGACTCTAAAATAATCATTGGGAATGTAAGGAACTCTATACATTTAAACTCTCCCCACCTGAGGAATTATCAATAGGAAATGCACAGGCTAATAGAACATTTTGAAGCCTTCAACATTACAATGATCCCCAGAGAAAAAAATACTCTTGTTGATTCTCTGGCCACTGTTGCCTCAAGTCTATCCCCTTTAAAAGATTATGAAGCCTCCTAGTTCACTGTGGAACTTCTCTACAAACCATCAGTGCCCAAAAATATTTCTAATAGGAAGGTCTTTGAAGGAGATGAACAGATCATAAACTTCTTAACCAATCAGAAAATTTTTAAAGACTTGGCTATTGATGATGAAGTATTCCAAGATCATCTAGTAGAAATGGATCTCAATAAGCAAAGAGGTGAAACAAATCAGTCGACTGACAAACCAAGGTTTAACATGATACCGAAAGGGGTAGCCAATTTGGAGAACCTTTTTAAGTTAAGGGAAGGATTTAAGGGGTCAACAAACACAAAGACAGGGAGTTCCTATCCCATGTATGAGACTATAAATATAGGAACCCCGGAGAACCCTGAGAATATAAATCTTGGTAAGACAGTATCTAAAGAAGAGAGGAAATCCTATCTCAAACTATTCAGATAATATCAAGATTTTTTTGCATGGTCCTACTAAGATTTGAAGACTTATGATACTCATATCATTCAACACACAATACTATGAAAACCTGGAGAAAAAACCTTCCAAAAGAAGCTCTAGAAGTACCACCCATCTCTGGAACCCTTCATGTGTCAGAAGTTACAGAAATTACTAGATGCTAAAATTATCTTTCAGGTTAGACACTCTGCCTAGGTAGAAAATTTGGTTTTGGTCAGAAAAATTCTGGGGAGATCCGTTTGTGTGTGGATTTCAGAAACCTCATCAGATCATCCGAAAAGGACAATTACCTAGTCCCACCGATGGAGCAAATCTTGCAGACCATGTCTGGTTCTAAGGTATTTTCCCTGTTGGACGTTTTTTCAGGCTATAACCAAGTTCTAGTTTCAGAGGAAGACTGATTGAAAACTACCTTCCGAACCAAGTGGGGAACCTTTGCTTATAAAAGCATTCCCTTTGGGTTAATCAATGCAGGGAAACCTTCCAAAGGGCCATAGACATATCTTTTCGGGGACTAATCAACAAATGTGTAGTAGTTTATTTGGATGATGTGACTGTGTATTTAAATAATATAGAATATCACATCCAACACCTAACCCAGATTTTTGAAAGGTGTACGAAATACAGTGTATATTTAAACCCTAATAAGACTATATTTTGTGTCGAGGAAGGGAAACTATTAGGTCATATTATATCTCAATCAAGAATTCGCATAGAACCAGAATGAATTAGGGAAATAGCTCAGCTTCCATTACCCCACAACAAAAAGGTTATGTAATCCTTCTTTGGGAAAATCAATTTTGTGAGGAAGTTCACCCTCGATTTGGTTGAAACTATCAAAACCTTACAAAAAATGATCCACAAAGATGTTGAATTTAAGTGGGATGATGAATGAAAAAGTTCTTTTAGCAATATTAAGACTGCAATATCTCAAGCTCCAGTATTGCGAAGTCCTGACTTCAGCAAAGATTTTTTCCTCTACACTTTTTCCTCTGACCAATCGTAGCTGCAATATTGACTCAGAAGGATGATGAAAAAAATGAGGCATTGGTCTCATTTATGAGAACTAATATCCAAGGGGCCAAACTAAATTACCCTTCTATATACAAACAAGCTTATGCAGTGTACAAGGAAGTGAAACACTTCAGATCTTACATCCTAAAAAAACACACCAAAGTTATTGCACCTCATCCTGCAGTCTGATCCCTATTCACTCAACATGAGATGGGGTAAATAAGAGGAAACTGGATGGTAGTGGTCCAAGAATTTGATCTAGATATAAAACCTTCCAAACTGGTTAAAGGACAAGGATTGTGTAAAATGGGCATTGAAGCCCAAGAGTTAGTAAATGAAGACCCCGGGTGGGAGAATGAATTGGAATTATGGTGTAGTGAATTTTTATATGTTCCCCTGAGGAAGAAGTCTTGGTATGGGAAATTAATGTATCTTTTGCATCATGGGACCTGCCTAGAAAGCCTAAACCCTAAGGCAAGAATATCTCTTAGACTAAAATCGACACAATATTGTCACATATATTTGGTCCTCTTTCGCGTTAAGTATGATGGGGTACTTTTAATATGTCTCAAATGAGAAGACGCATACCAGGTTTTAAAGGATCTCCATGATGGTCTGAAAGGTGGACACTTCACAGGGAATACCACTGCTCATAAGATACTGAGAGTTGGTTATTATTGGCCTACTCTGTTTAGAGATGCTCACACATATGCTAGAAACTGCAAAACTTGTCAAATGAGTATAGGGAGGGAAAAGAGAGCAATTTTCCCACTCCAACCCGTAATTGTCTCCAGATCATTCGAGCAATGGGGGTTAGATGCCATAAGATAATTACACCGAGTTATTCAAAACAACATAGAGACATAATTACTAACACAAAATATTTCACGAAATGAGAAAAGGCCGTCCCTCTGACTCATGAAAAAGAAATGGTGGTAATCCAATTCATAGAAAAACAACTGATCACAAGGTTTGATATTCCTTTCGTTATTTTTTTTATAATGTTGCTTATTTTTCTTCCACCTTATTAACATATTTCTCTCTAGACAAAGTTATCATAATTGGATACTCTGCAAACTACTATCCGAATGAAGTGGCAGAATCAACCAACAAGAACCTGGTGAGGATATTGAAGAAAACAGTTGCAAACTATTAGAGTAATTGGCATAGTTCACTTCATAACACCTTATGGGATGATAGGGTAACACCCAAGGAAGCTATAGGGAATTCCCCATACTTTCTGGTATACAGAAAAGAAGCCATTCTCCCAAACAGGATATATATTCCATCTCTTTAGCTTGCTCAGGGTTCTAGAGGACAACCCTCATAAGTTATTCAAAAAAGAATTGATACCCTCCTCACGTTGGAAGAATAAAGAGAGAAAGAAAAATCAAAGTTCATTTCTCATTAGCAGATATTTAAAAGGTGGTTTGACAAGCATAAGACCAAAGAGAATAATTTTGAAGTAGGAGACTTAGTCCTGAAATGGGACAGAGCGAATGAGCCAAAGGGAAAACATTCAAAGTTTCAGAATCTATGGCTTAGACCTTTTCAAGTAGCCATGGAAATGGGGGCAGGAAAGTATCAGTTTCAAAATCTGAGGGGGGAACCTGAGTCCCTCCTGGTGAATGGCTAAGCCCTAAAACAATATTTCTATTAAAAAACAAAAATTTGTGTTTGCGTGATATTTTATTTTTAGGTAGGTTGATTGCAGAGTCCTCCATTTTTTGTTTTCTTTTTATAGTATTTTTTCACTTTGAATATTGTGTTATGCAAGGAATTATTTGACCTCAATTCATATGGTATAGAAAAATCTATTCTTGACTCATGCTTACATACAACATAAGAAGCGTTGAGGGAATTACTGTTGTCTTGAAGGAGTTCTGTATCTAACCTTTGCAAATAAAAAACCTTGGAAAATGATGAACTGTCTGCCTAGTGGTCTTGTAAAACCTAAAGGGAAAGATGGTAAGTTGGAAAGGACCACATGTTCCTCAAGACAAAGCTAGAAAAATTTCACTTTAACGATCTCATTATGAAAATAACAGACATCCTCCTCTATGACTCGCTCAGGGCATTCTGTCGAAATAAAATAAATTATATCAAATGAGTGCAAAGTAGGAGAGGGCATGTAGCTAACTCTGTCGGAGATATGGATTCTTGCTAGCAGTGGAGAAAGGTCTATCACATCGGGGTGACTCCGTCGGGGTTATGGACGCTCATTGGAAGCGCAATAACACCGTAGAAAGTGAATGATGATAACTAAAATTCCTAGTGCTAGTGAATTATTTACTTGACTCTTTTCAAAATACGGAATGGGTCATGGTTAAAGGAAATGAAGGTGGAATAAAGGTTGAAACTCCACACGCAGGCTCGGATTCACCAACTGGGGAATTTCAAATGCAAGGATAGAAGAGGCTCTAATAAAAAAACTGGTTAAGTTCTTAATCATCTTCTGCATCAACTGAGCCTGGGGAAGGAACAAAGATTCTTATTTCTCCCAGTAAGTCTCCATTTGTTGAGCACTCAACACACCCTAAATTCCTTTTCAAATTTTGTCACTTTTTGGGTACCACTTGTTTTCTTCACTTTCTGACTCGATTTCACTTTGGGCAATTGTTTGCCGTGGTTTTTTTTTCATGTCTCTTATCACCTAGTTAGGTTTTCTTAAACTTGTGAAACCTCATGTCTAAAAAGACCTTAAAACTCGAATTAAGAATCAACAGATGAATACTGCACCTAACGCGCTTAGGTTTGGCGTCGAAAAAAATTCAAGCAAGTAAGGGAACCACACAAAACAAAATTCATCGAGCATCAATCCTCATCAACATCGGTAGAAGGTGGACCTAGCTTGCATAAGTTATTCACATAAAGGTTGACGAGATATCCAATCCCCTTCGACATCAGAAAAATATGAGAA
This sequence comes from Picea engelmannii, assembly GCA_009831015.1. Lineage (NCBI taxonomy): Eukaryota > Viridiplantae > Streptophyta > Pinopsida > Pinales > Pinaceae > Picea > Picea engelmannii. Next base: position 522,583 of record ML785416.1, read on the forward strand.
GGACAGACGTTAACAAAGGACGTAAATAAATCGACATTAGTCGATGCCCGATGTGCTTTATCGAGATCAAGGAAATCTAGGAAAGTTACAACAATCATTTTGACTGTGATAAAATTATCACCGATCGTCGATCCCTGATGCATTTTCATCATCGAGAATTTTTCGAGAGAGATGATCCAAGATCACTTAGGTATCTTTATCATCGATCATCAATCCTTAACACCTTTCAGTGTCGGCAAGATAGGATGGGGTTTTAGAGTGTATAGCTTAAAGAAAGTCCCAATTCCAATTTACACGAGAAAATTAAGTCATCGGTCTTGAGTACCATGTGTCTTTACCACGTAAGGGGGTTTGTACAACCTAGTTTTGTCATGAGTCATTTTAGGTTTCCTTAGGTCCCATTCATTCCTCCGATTCAACTTTTCCATGTCAACTACGTACAACAAGATCGATCGACATCGAAGATTTTGCAAGGTGATATCAACAAAAATGTTTGAAGCACAATCCTGACCCACGATCCACCAACTAGACTGGAGAAACGATGCTATGTCTGTGGCATAAGATATGATCGGATTTTGACATTTAATAGACCAGTTAATGCCTAATCTTGCATTTGTTTCTACTGCGTGTGTCGATTAGACAACAAAAATTTGAAATCGTTGATAGACCTGATTGCCACCTGTGCCTACGTCGTTAACCCACGATGAATTTAATTTTAAACATGTTTGAATATCTGGCGACAGATTTAATGAAACTACACTCATAACCCAAATTCAAAGGTTGTTGCAACAAGGTAAGTTCATTCTTGTTTAAATCTCTAGAATGGTTTTTTGAACCAATTCATTATGCACACAAGTTTAAATCTAGAGCATCTGAAGGAGAAAAGTGAGCATCTCAAGAATATATTGACCCTTCGATGATCAAAACCAAGTCTAACAAGCTATAGAGGTATTTTTTCAAGTTTCTCAATTCATTAACCGTAATTTATATGTGCATTCAATTTTCTTGCACAGTCTCTAAACTATGATCTAGCTGCAGGAAAGATGTTGCCGAGAAAACCTACCACTAGATGGTCACTGAGGGAACCCAAGCTAAAGGAAGCTGAAATAGGAAGAGGGTCTTCTCCGAGGCTGGGAGGAAGTTGGAGTATGGTCCCAGGGTGAAGACTATCATCAAAACATCAACGAAGAAAGCGTTTTCCCAACCAATGGCCTTCGGTGATACCGAAGTGAGAACCGGATCCAAAGTTATGCTCCCACAATGGGAGGGCCTCTTTAACATAATTATCCAAGAAGAATACCCAAAATATATCCCACGCAATGACCCAGATGTGAGGGCGCTTGATGACCAGGTTTTCCTGAACATCCAACGGTCATATCTACACAAGGTGGCAAGTAGAACCTCAGTTTTCCCCTACATAGAGGTTTTGAAATGGCTCATAGACCATACATACAGTCATATGTGTTTGATCAATGATTAAAATGGTGGATGTGTCAGAGTTTTCTTCCTAAAAGAAGTACACAAATACTACAAGATTAGGGAACCAGAGGAGCGGCTCAACACAAACTTCATGGTGAACTTCTATGAATTCCATGACACCAACTGGTTAATGGCCTAATGATGGAAGGAAGACAAGAATTTCACTAGCCAAAGCAATGGATGGTATGGAACAATCAACCTAAGGGATATATACATCTAATTGATGGCTCTCATCAGTTGGTTATATGGAAAAAAGGACTACTCCAAGTTTTCAAAAGAATGGATGCATTTAGCGTACACAGTGGTGATCTTCGAGAGAAAATTCAATTGGGGAGTGATAATCTCAAAACAATTAAGCATCTATGTACAACAGGCTTAGACACCGAAGGAAGGGGAGGCACCCACTTTCTACATGGCCTCGTACCTTCTCAATGTCATATGCACAAGGAATGTTTTCGTCGGTATGAATCTAAGATGGCATGTTGCAGAGCTCTCAGTCCTCATATACTTCAACATACTATGGGAGAACAAGTACAAAAAATCTTACACACTCATCTGCGATGAATTCATCATCCACATTCATTTTATTATTTTTAAGAAGGAATTCCCAATACTATCTATGGCAACCAAGAAAATGGTAGCAAAGGTAGGCCATTGGTATTTAGATGAACATTCAACCTACATCATGGTGTTGGGGGCCACCAGAGCACCACATATCCTATTCTCTCATGTCCTAGACTAGCTCGTTGTGGGAGAAATCTATTATCAAACCATCCTGCAGGGCTATAACGCCACATTGGTTAAAGACAAGAAATGAGATTTCATACCCTACGGTTTTCATGTAGGGCTTTATCTGGTGAAAGATACTGCTCAATATAAACTATAAGGGCTGATCCAACTTGAATTCAAATTCCTGATAGGATGATTCTGCAAGCACAACCCTAAAGGCATGGTCCTCCAACATGCTTCACAGTTTTTTTCATGTTTTCCATACACTAATGATAAGTTTGAGGATGCAATTTTCACAGAATGCGCCCAGGAATGGGACAAGGTGGTGCATAGAATGGCCAATCTAAAAATGACTAGGTTCAAAGCCATGATCATGGATGAATAGGTGGAAACAATAGAGCAGTCATCTCAAGAGGACCTCATGGCCAAGGAAGAAATCGGAGCGGTAGAGACAACATAGGCACATAGAAGGGGATTACTCTTGTTATAAGGGGCATAGAGGATCATCGATCAGTTGCAAAATGACCCTGATCTGATAGACATTACGAGGATCCTCGATGATGACCCAGTCAAAATTTGAGGAGAACCAAGTGGCCCAGATGTAACATACCCAACCACCCATAAGTTGGGGCATGCTACCTTCAAGACCACCCTTGGACTTTTTACTCTTACCAATACCTTCTTTAATTAATAAGAACACATAAGATACAAGATTTAATGACATGCAGAACAATATCCAACAAGCATGCACAATCTAAGATTTAGTTAAACAATAATTAAAATACATAGCGGAATACATTCATACACAGATAATAATATCAAAATAGAGAGAACTTATCTTTATAAAAAGGAAAGACCAATTGGCTGGAGACCAAGGACGTTCCACCCAACCATAGACACCAATGCTCCAAATATCAACAATAGTGTCACCCCCGAGCCAGGGGTATGAATCCACAAGGATGGTTCCAAAGTGCACTTGGGTTCCCAAACCAGTCAACTCTCAATATCTCACAGGTTTCCCAACACCCACAACAATCCAAGTACCCAACTCTCTTCTACCCATCCTATACTGCCCCAAGAGAATGGACCTCCACCCTTCTCTACCATGCAGTCCCTCAAGTATTTCTTCTCCTTATTTTCCAAGGCCTCTAGCATAGTTGGTCCAGAATCTCAATGTTGGAAATCTCAAGACTCGCAGTTGTGAGCAAAATAGGGCATAGGCCAACGCATCTCAGACATGCAATACCCAAGTCACAGCTGGATTGCACCAGCGACCATTACAACCAAATATCCCATGTCTAATTATCCACATTTTGGTTCCCCTTTCCCAATCCAAGACGCATATGAGGATGGATCAATGAATGGGTAAGTGGGTGCATGAAAGTGCATGAGGGAAATGAATGAACGTAGAGGAAATCAATGAACAAGCCATCAGTCGAACCCCCCCATCAGACCAGAGGCAGGTTTAAGTAACTTCATGGGGAATCAAGAAACTTCTAACCTTCCCTAAGAAGCTCATGTAACTGATCCCCTCCCTTAGGAAAAAAGGGTAATTAACATAGGAATAAACACTTAGCCCCTCAAGCTCCCTCTCTTGTGGAATCATATGCCCCTATAACTCTATTCCTTGTCTCTCTATTAGTCAACAATGTGTTTATTATTAATAGTGATAAAAAAATTACATTTCTTGGACATACTATCCCTTTAATAATTGTTTGGACAATCATGCTTCTCAACATTGTAACAATACATTATTTAAAATGGAGGTTCGAAACCCGGGCTGTTACATTCCCTCCCCCTTATCTTGGAACTGTCCTCAATGCATATACAAAATAGAGATCAAAATCTCAAATTTATTCAAAAAGCTGTGAGTACTCAGCCCACAAGGCATATTCATGCTCCAAGGTAGCATCTTCAAGACCGTAGCAGGTCCACTGAACTTTTACTAGCTCTATAACTTGATTTTGAAGCATTTTGACTTTTTTGTCCAATACCCGCACTAGCTAAATGTGAAAATATTCATTCATCTCTACCTGAATCAGATGCCAATCAATAACATGGTTAGGGTCATGTGCATATTTATTTAGTAAGGATACATGAAATACATTATGCACGTTCATGGACGTAGGTAATTTAACTGGCCCTATTTTATTTAATATTTCAAATGGACCACAGAATTTGGTTGCTAGCTTTGTACAACTACCAAATTTCAATGAGATTTTCATGGGCTTCAATTTCAAAAGTACATGCTCCCATACTTTAAATTCTCTAGCTATCCTGTTCTTGTCTGGATAAACTTTTTGTCTATCCTGAGCTACCTTTAAATTCTTCTTGATCTTAACCACCTGGTTTTCCATTTCCCTGAGAAACTCCAGCCCAAGTACCACTCTATCTGTTGGGTTGTGTTGGCTTACTGGAGTATCACATTTGATATTGTACAAGGCTTCAAATGGGCTCATTCTCAATGAATCTTGATACCCATTATTATATGAAAACTCAACCAAGTGTAAGTAATCTTCCCACTTAGATGGCTTATCCATCACATACATTATCAACATATCTTCAACTATTCCATTGACTCTCTCTCTTTACCCATCTGTATGGGGATTCTATGTTGTTCTAAAGTTTAGATTTGTGCCAAATATTTTAAACAATCCCCTCCAAAAATTGGAGGTAAACTTTGTATCTATGTCCGAGACAACTGTCCTAGGTATCCCATGAAACCTAGCAATTTTCTTCATGAAAATTTCTGCAATATTAGCCTTTGTATGTGTTGTCTTCACAGGCACATAATGAGCAGCCTTTGTTAATTTTTCAACTACAACCATGATTGAATCATGTTGCTTATTCGTTCTGGGTAATCCTGTGATGAAATCCATGGTGATCACTTCCAATTTCTTCTCTGGAATTGGCAATGGTTGTAGAAACCCGCTCGGTGCCTATGCTCAGCCTTCACCTTCTGACATTCCATGCATCAAGCAATGTAATCAACAACATCCTTCTTCATTCCCGACCAAAATAACAGGCTTCTTACTGTTGTAATTGTTTTCTAGTAACCGGGATATCCAACATAAGGAACATCATGCATCTCCTTCAGTACCAAATTCCTCATATTTCCATAAGTAGGAACACGGATTCTATTTTTATGCATGAGTAATATGTCTTCCTTTATGTCATAATCCTTTATTTTATGTTGCACATCTCCTTGCAGTAAGTTTTCCTTTACCTGTAGGTAATGCTGGTGTGTAACAAGACCATCTAAAATTATTCTCTCCAAGTCTGACTGATAACAGTAACATGCATGAGATGCACTCTTCTACTAAGCACATTGGCAACTTTATTCTCCTTTCCTTTGATATGCTTGATATAGAAGTCATATTCACTTAAAAATTCCAGCCATCTTGTTTTCCCTGCATTCAATGTTGGTTGTTCAAAAAGATACTTCAGGCCAATGTGGTCTGTCCTTAATCCAAATTTCTTCCCCATGAGATAATGCCTCCACATCCTCAAAGTCTGAACAATCGCAGCAAGTTCCAAGTCATGCGTGGCATAGTTCCTCTCATGTTCCTTAATATTTTTGGACTCATATGCAATGACATGTCCATTTTGCATGAGGACTCCCCCAATTTCTTCCTTACATGTGTTTGTACATACCACACAACTTTCATTTGGGTCAACAATATTTAACATAGGTGCACTAGTAAGTAATTCCTTCCACAGATTAAAATTATTTTCACACTTGAGTGTCCATTCAAATTTAGTTCGCTTATTTTGTAAACAAGTGATGGGATGAAAAATCTTATAGAACCCTACAATTAACCTTCTGTAGTAGTCAACTATTCCCATAAAATATCTGATGTCTGACACATTTCTAGGTGTTGGCCATCCTCTAATGGATTCGATATTCTCTGGATCTACTGCTATGCCCTGCTCTGAAATAATGTGTCCTAAGTAATTTATCTGCTTTTGATAGAAAGCCCACTTAATCAACTTGGCATACAACCGATGTTCTCTCAGTAATTGTAAACTAGTCTTAAGTGATTTTCATGTTCCTCTTCAAACTTAGAATAGATAAGTATGTCATCAAGGAATACTATGACAAACTTATCCAAATAATTTTTGAATATGTCATTCATTAAGAACATGAAGACAATTTGTGCATTGGTTAGTCCAAATGGCACCACAACAAATTCATAATGCCCATACCTGGTCCTAAAGGTTGTCTTATGCACGTTTTATTCCTTGATTCTTACCTAATGGTATCATGCCCTTAGGTCAATCTTTGAGAATATCTTTGCTCCTCTTAGCTGATCAAAGAGGTCATCAATTCGGGGTAGAGGATGTGTTTTCTCTATAGTGTACTTTTTCAACTGTCGGAAGTCAATACACAGCCTCAAGGTTCCATCATTATTTTTGACAAAAAAAATTGGTGCTCCCCAAGGTGAAACACTTGGACGTATGTACCCTTTCTTCAACAATTCCTCCAACTGCATTTGCAATTCTTTTAACTCTGGTGTGCTCATTCTGTAAAGTGTTATTGACACTGAGGCAACTCTTGGCACTAAATCAAATGATAAATCTATCTCCCTTCTTGGTGGAAATTCGGGTATTTCTTGGAATACATCTTCAAACTCCTGTAGTATCGAGAAATATTCGAGGCTTGGCCCTTTTGTATTATCTGGTTCTTCCACATGAGCTGCATACAATTGACATCCTTTCCTAAAACATATTTTTATCTGTAAGTCTGAAATCTCCCTTATAGAGATGGGTCTTGGAACTCCTTTCACAGTGATCTGTTTTCCATTTCTATCAAGACATGTAAATGTCTTATTATGAAAATCTAGGATAACATGATTCTTTTCCAAGAAATCCATTCCAATCTGAATATCATAATACCCCAATGGTATGATATTTAGCTCCATACTAGTATTCATGCCATTAAGACTTATGGAGCAACTTCTGACCATATCATGGATTCTTCTTTTTGTTCCAGTGGCTAACTGAACCAAACTTGATTTTCCAAGTTTACTTTTCTCCAAATGTAATATATCCACTATCTTAGGATCAATGTAGAAATTACTTTCTCCTGAATCAATTGAAATAGCAAAAGGATGATTTATGATCTTACCTTCCACCTTGATCATATTGGATTGGTACTCTACTTTTTGATCATTTAAAGCTGCATAGATTCTTCCCATATCTTCGAATGTTGTAGCTTCATGGATGTTGTGCACAGTCTTCACTCTATCTTTTCTATGTGGGAAATCTTTGTATAGGTGATCTTCCTTGCATCCCTAGCATTGGATTGGTGGTCTTCCCCTTTTTCCCAAGGAATCTTCCTTCTTGAAATATCCCTTAGCTTATTGATCTTGATGATTTATATTAGGCTCATTCCTATTGAAGGAAGGTTTGAATCCTTTCCTCCTCTGATCGGACTTCACATTTTTCTTGTCCTTCCAATATTTATGTAGAGATTCTCTTC
>ML785416.1:537671-556605 GCA_009831015.1 Picea engelmannii
AATGAGGCATTGGTCTCATTTATGAGAACTAATATCCAAGGGGCCAAACTAAATTACCCTTCTATATACAAACAAGCTTATGCAGTGTACAAGGAAGTGAAACACTTCAGATCTTACATCCTAAAAAAACACACCAAAGTTATTGCACCTCATCCTGCAGTCTGATCCCTATTCACTCAACATGAGATGGGGTAAATAAGAGGAAACTGGATGGTAGTGGTCCAAGAATTTGATCTAGATATAAAACCTTCCAAACTGGTTAAAGGACAAGGATTGTGTAAAATGGGCATTGAAGCCCAAGAGTTAGTAAATGAAGACCCCGGGTGGGAGAATGAATTGGAATTATGGTGTAGTGAATTTTTATATGTTCCCCTGAGGAAGAAGTCTTGGTATGGGAAATTAATGTATCTTTTGCATCATGGGACCTGCCTAGAAAGCCTAAACCCTAAGGCAAGAATATCTCTTAGACTAAAATCGACACAATATTGTCACATATATTTGGTCCTCTTTCGCGTTAAGTATGATGGGGTACTTTTAATATGTCTCAAATGAGAAGACGCATACCAGGTTTTAAAGGATCTCCATGATGGTCTGAAAGGTGGACACTTCACAGGGAATACCACTGCTCATAAGATACTGAGAGTTGGTTATTATTGGCCTACTCTGTTTAGAGATGCTCACACATATGCTAGAAACTGCAAAACTTGTCAAATGAGTATAGGGAGGGAAAAGAGAGCAATTTTCCCACTCCAACCCGTAATTGTCTCCAGATCATTCGAGCAATGGGGGTTAGATGCCATAAGATAATTACACCGAGTTATTCAAAACAACATAGAGACATAATTACTAACACAAAATATTTCACGAAATGAGAAAAGGCCGTCCCTCTGACTCATGAAAAAGAAATGGTGGTAATCCAATTCATAGAAAAACAACTGATCACAAGGTTTGATATTCCTTTCGTTATTTTTTTTATAATGTTGCTTATTTTTCTTCCACCTTATTAACATATTTCTCTCTAGACAAAGTTATCATAATTGGATACTCTGCAAACTACTATCCGAATGAAGTGGCAGAATCAACCAACAAGAACCTGGTGAGGATATTGAAGAAAACAGTTGCAAACTATTAGAGTAATTGGCATAGTTCACTTCATAACACCTTATGGGATGATAGGGTAACACCCAAGGAAGCTATAGGGAATTCCCCATACTTTCTGGTATACAGAAAAGAAGCCATTCTCCCAAACAGGATATATATTCCATCTCTTTAGCTTGCTCAGGGTTCTAGAGGACAACCCTCATAAGTTATTCAAAAAAGAATTGATACCCTCCTCACGTTGGAAGAATAAAGAGAGAAAGAAAAATCAAAGTTCATTTCTCATTAGCAGATATTTAAAAGGTGGTTTGACAAGCATAAGACCAAAGAGAATAATTTTGAAGTAGGAGACTTAGTCCTGAAATGGGACAGAGCGAATGAGCCAAAGGGAAAACATTCAAAGTTTCAGAATCTATGGCTTAGACCTTTTCAAGTAGCCATGGAAATGGGGGCAGGAAAGTATCAGTTTCAAAATCTGAGGGGGGAACCTGAGTCCCTCCTGGTGAATGGCTAAGCCCTAAAACAATATTTCTATTAAAAAACAAAAATTTGTGTTTGCGTGATATTTTATTTTTAGGTAGGTTGATTGCAGAGTCCTCCATTTTTTGTTTTCTTTTTATAGTATTTTTTCACTTTGAATATTGTGTTATGCAAGGAATTATTTGACCTCAATTCATATGGTATAGAAAAATCTATTCTTGACTCATGCTTACATACAACATAAGAAGCGTTGAGGGAATTACTGTTGTCTTGAAGGAGTTCTGTATCTAACCTTTGCAAATAAAAAACCTTGGAAAATGATGAACTGTCTGCCTAGTGGTCTTGTAAAACCTAAAGGGAAAGATGGTAAGTTGGAAAGGACCACATGTTCCTCAAGACAAAGCTAGAAAAATTTCACTTTAACGATCTCATTATGAAAATAACAGACATCCTCCTCTATGACTCGCTCAGGGCATTCTGTCGAAATAAAATAAATTATATCAAATGAGTGCAAAGTAGGAGAGGGCATGTAGCTAACTCTGTCGGAGATATGGATTCTTGCTAGCAGTGGAGAAAGGTCTATCACATCGGGGTGACTCCGTCGGGGTTATGGACGCTCATTGGAAGCGCAATAACACCGTAGAAAGTGAATGATGATAACTAAAATTCCTAGTGCTAGTGAATTATTTACTTGACTCTTTTCAAAATACGGAATGGGTCATGGTTAAAGGAAATGAAGGTGGAATAAAGGTTGAAACTCCACACGCAGGCTCGGATTCACCAACTGGGGAATTTCAAATGCAAGGATAGAAGAGGCTCTAATAAAAAAACTGGTTAAGTTCTTAATCATCTTCTGCATCAACTGAGCCTGGGGAAGGAACAAAGATTCTTATTTCTCCCAGTAAGTCTCCATTTGTTGAGCACTCAACACACCCTAAATTCCTTTTCAAATTTTGTCACTTTTTGGGTACCACTTGTTTTCTTCACTTTCTGACTCGATTTCACTTTGGGCAATTGTTTGCCGTGGTTTTTTTTTCATGTCTCTTATCACCTAGTTAGGTTTTCTTAAACTTGTGAAACCTCATGTCTAAAAAGACCTTAAAACTCGAATTAAGAATCAACAGATGAATACTGCACCTAACGCGCTTAGGTTTGGCGTCGAAAAAAATTCAAGCAAGTAAGGGAACCACACAAAACAAAATTCATCGAGCATCAATCCTCATCAACATCGGTAGAAGGTGGACCTAGCTTGCATAAGTTATTCACATAAAGGTTGACGAGATATCCAATCCCCTTCGACATCAGAAAAATATGAGAAGGACAGACGTTAACAAAGGACGTAAATAAATCGACATTAGTCGATGCCCGATGTGCTTTATCGAGATCAAGGAAATCTAGGAAAGTTACAACAATCATTTTGACTGTGATAAAATTATCACCGATCGTCGATCCCTGATGCATTTTCATCATCGAGAATTTTTCGAGAGAGATGATCCAAGATCACTTAGGTATCTTTATCATCGATCATCAATCCTTAACACCTTTCAGTGTCGGCAAGATAGGATGGGGTTTTAGAGTGTATAGCTTAAAGAAAGTCCCAATTCCAATTTACACGAGAAAATTAAGTCATCGGTCTTGAGTACCATGTGTCTTTACCACGTAAGGGGGTTTGTACAACCTAGTTTTGTCATGAGTCATTTTAGGTTTCCTTAGGTCCCATTCATTCCTCCGATTCAACTTTTCCATGTCAACTACGTACAACAAGATCGATCGACATCGAAGATTTTGCAAGGTGATATCAACAAAAATGTTTGAAGCACAATCCTGACCCACGATCCACCAACTAGACTGGAGAAACGATGCTATGTCTGTGGCATAAGATATGATCGGATTTTGACATTTAATAGACCAGTTAATGCCTAATCTTGCATTTGTTTCTACTGCGTGTGTCGATTAGACAACAAAAATTTGAAATCGTTGATAGACCTGATTGCCACCTGTGCCTACGTCGTTAACCCACGATGAATTTAATTTTAAACATGTTTGAATATCTGGCGACAGATTTAATGAAACTACACTCATAACCCAAATTCAAAGGTTGTTGCAACAAGGTAAGTTCATTCTTGTTTAAATCTCTAGAATGGTTTTTTGAACCAATTCATTATGCACACAAGTTTAAATCTAGAGCATCTGAAGGAGAAAAGTGAGCATCTCAAGAATATATTGACCCTTCGATGATCAAAACCAAGTCTAACAAGCTATAGAGGTATTTTTTCAAGTTTCTCAATTCATTAACCGTAATTTATATGTGCATTCAATTTTCTTGCACAGTCTCTAAACTATGATCTAGCTGCAGGAAAGATGTTGCCGAGAAAACCTACCACTAGATGGTCACTGAGGGAACCCAAGCTAAAGGAAGCTGAAATAGGAAGAGGGTCTTCTCCGAGGCTGGGAGGAAGTTGGAGTATGGTCCCAGGGTGAAGACTATCATCAAAACATCAACGAAGAAAGCGTTTTCCCAACCAATGGCCTTCGGTGATACCGAAGTGAGAACCGGATCCAAAGTTATGCTCCCACAATGGGAGGGCCTCTTTAACATAATTATCCAAGAAGAATACCCAAAATATATCCCACGCAATGACCCAGATGTGAGGGCGCTTGATGACCAGGTTTTCCTGAACATCCAACGGTCATATCTACACAAGGTGGCAAGTAGAACCTCAGTTTTCCCCTACATAGAGGTTTTGAAATGGCTCATAGACCATACATACAGTCATATGTGTTTGATCAATGATTAAAATGGTGGATGTGTCAGAGTTTTCTTCCTAAAAGAAGTACACAAATACTACAAGATTAGGGAACCAGAGGAGCGGCTCAACACAAACTTCATGGTGAACTTCTATGAATTCCATGACACCAACTGGTTAATGGCCTAATGATGGAAGGAAGACAAGAATTTCACTAGCCAAAGCAATGGATGGTATGGAACAATCAACCTAAGGGATATATACATCTAATTGATGGCTCTCATCAGTTGGTTATATGGAAAAAAGGACTACTCCAAGTTTTCAAAAGAATGGATGCATTTAGCGTACACAGTGGTGATCTTCGAGAGAAAATTCAATTGGGGAGTGATAATCTCAAAACAATTAAGCATCTATGTACAACAGGCTTAGACACCGAAGGAAGGGGAGGCACCCACTTTCTACATGGCCTCGTACCTTCTCAATGTCATATGCACAAGGAATGTTTTCGTCGGTATGAATCTAAGATGGCATGTTGCAGAGCTCTCAGTCCTCATATACTTCAACATACTATGGGAGAACAAGTACAAAAAATCTTACACACTCATCTGCGATGAATTCATCATCCACATTCATTTTATTATTTTTAAGAAGGAATTCCCAATACTATCTATGGCAACCAAGAAAATGGTAGCAAAGGTAGGCCATTGGTATTTAGATGAACATTCAACCTACATCATGGTGTTGGGGGCCACCAGAGCACCACATATCCTATTCTCTCATGTCCTAGACTAGCTCGTTGTGGGAGAAATCTATTATCAAACCATCCTGCAGGGCTATAACGCCACATTGGTTAAAGACAAGAAATGAGATTTCATACCCTACGGTTTTCATGTAGGGCTTTATCTGGTGAAAGATACTGCTCAATATAAACTATAAGGGCTGATCCAACTTGAATTCAAATTCCTGATAGGATGATTCTGCAAGCACAACCCTAAAGGCATGGTCCTCCAACATGCTTCACAGTTTTTTTCATGTTTTCCATACACTAATGATAAGTTTGAGGATGCAATTTTCACAGAATGCGCCCAGGAATGGGACAAGGTGGTGCATAGAATGGCCAATCTAAAAATGACTAGGTTCAAAGCCATGATCATGGATGAATAGGTGGAAACAATAGAGCAGTCATCTCAAGAGGACCTCATGGCCAAGGAAGAAATCGGAGCGGTAGAGACAACATAGGCACATAGAAGGGGATTACTCTTGTTATAAGGGGCATAGAGGATCATCGATCAGTTGCAAAATGACCCTGATCTGATAGACATTACGAGGATCCTCGATGATGACCCAGTCAAAATTTGAGGAGAACCAAGTGGCCCAGATGTAACATACCCAACCACCCATAAGTTGGGGCATGCTACCTTCAAGACCACCCTTGGACTTTTTACTCTTACCAATACCTTCTTTAATTAATAAGAACACATAAGATACAAGATTTAATGACATGCAGAACAATATCCAACAAGCATGCACAATCTAAGATTTAGTTAAACAATAATTAAAATACATAGCGGAATACATTCATACACAGATAATAATATCAAAATAGAGAGAACTTATCTTTATAAAAAGGAAAGACCAATTGGCTGGAGACCAAGGACGTTCCACCCAACCATAGACACCAATGCTCCAAATATCAACAATAGTGTCACCCCCGAGCCAGGGGTATGAATCCACAAGGATGGTTCCAAAGTGCACTTGGGTTCCCAAACCAGTCAACTCTCAATATCTCACAGGTTTCCCAACACCCACAACAATCCAAGTACCCAACTCTCTTCTACCCATCCTATACTGCCCCAAGAGAATGGACCTCCACCCTTCTCTACCATGCAGTCCCTCAAGTATTTCTTCTCCTTATTTTCCAAGGCCTCTAGCATAGTTGGTCCAGAATCTCAATGTTGGAAATCTCAAGACTCGCAGTTGTGAGCAAAATAGGGCATAGGCCAACGCATCTCAGACATGCAATACCCAAGTCACAGCTGGATTGCACCAGCGACCATTACAACCAAATATCCCATGTCTAATTATCCACATTTTGGTTCCCCTTTCCCAATCCAAGACGCATATGAGGATGGATCAATGAATGGGTAAGTGGGTGCATGAAAGTGCATGAGGGAAATGAATGAACGTAGAGGAAATCAATGAACAAGCCATCAGTCGAACCCCCCCATCAGACCAGAGGCAGGTTTAAGTAACTTCATGGGGAATCAAGAAACTTCTAACCTTCCCTAAGAAGCTCATGTAACTGATCCCCTCCCTTAGGAAAAAAGGGTAATTAACATAGGAATAAACACTTAGCCCCTCAAGCTCCCTCTCTTGTGGAATCATATGCCCCTATAACTCTATTCCTTGTCTCTCTATTAGTCAACAATGTGTTTATTATTAATAGTGATAAAAAAATTACATTTCTTGGACATACTATCCCTTTAATAATTGTTTGGACAATCATGCTTCTCAACATTGTAACAATACATTATTTAAAATGGAGGTTCGAAACCCGGGCTGTTACATTCCCTCCCCCTTATCTTGGAACTGTCCTCAATGCATATACAAAATAGAGATCAAAATCTCAAATTTATTCAAAAAGCTGTGAGTACTCAGCCCACAAGGCATATTCATGCTCCAAGGTAGCATCTTCAAGACCGTAGCAGGTCCACTGAACTTTTACTAGCTCTATAACTTGATTTTGAAGCATTTTGACTTTTTTGTCCAATACCCGCACTAGCTAAATGTGAAAATATTCATTCATCTCTACCTGAATCAGATGCCAATCAATAACATGGTTAGGGTCATGTGCATATTTATTTAGTAAGGATACATGAAATACATTATGCACGTTCATGGACGTAGGTAATTTAACTGGCCCTATTTTATTTAATATTTCAAATGGACCACAGAATTTGGTTGCTAGCTTTGTACAACTACCAAATTTCAATGAGATTTTCATGGGCTTCAATTTCAAAAGTACATGCTCCCATACTTTAAATTCTCTAGCTATCCTGTTCTTGTCTGGATAAACTTTTTGTCTATCCTGAGCTACCTTTAAATTCTTCTTGATCTTAACCACCTGGTTTTCCATTTCCCTGAGAAACTCCAGCCCAAGTACCACTCTATCTGTTGGGTTGTGTTGGCTTACTGGAGTATCACATTTGATATTGTACAAGGCTTCAAATGGGCTCATTCTCAATGAATCTTGATACCCATTATTATATGAAAACTCAACCAAGTGTAAGTAATCTTCCCACTTAGATGGCTTATCCATCACATACATTATCAACATATCTTCAACTATTCCATTGACTCTCTCTCTTTACCCATCTGTATGGGGATTCTATGTTGTTCTAAAGTTTAGATTTGTGCCAAATATTTTAAACAATCCCCTCCAAAAATTGGAGGTAAACTTTGTATCTATGTCCGAGACAACTGTCCTAGGTATCCCATGAAACCTAGCAATTTTCTTCATGAAAATTTCTGCAATATTAGCCTTTGTATGTGTTGTCTTCACAGGCACATAATGAGCAGCCTTTGTTAATTTTTCAACTACAACCATGATTGAATCATGTTGCTTATTCGTTCTGGGTAATCCTGTGATGAAATCCATGGTGATCACTTCCAATTTCTTCTCTGGAATTGGCAATGGTTGTAGAAACCCGCTCGGTGCCTATGCTCAGCCTTCACCTTCTGACATTCCATGCATCAAGCAATGTAATCAACAACATCCTTCTTCATTCCCGACCAAAATAACAGGCTTCTTACTGTTGTAATTGTTTTCTAGTAACCGGGATATCCAACATAAGGAACATCATGCATCTCCTTCAGTACCAAATTCCTCATATTTCCATAAGTAGGAACACGGATTCTATTTTTATGCATGAGTAATATGTCTTCCTTTATGTCATAATCCTTTATTTTATGTTGCACATCTCCTTGCAGTAAGTTTTCCTTTACCTGTAGGTAATGCTGGTGTGTAACAAGACCATCTAAAATTATTCTCTCCAAGTCTGACTGATAACAGTAACATGCATGAGATGCACTCTTCTACTAAGCACATTGGCAACTTTATTCTCCTTTCCTTTGATATGCTTGATATAGAAGTCATATTCACTTAAAAATTCCAGCCATCTTGTTTTCCCTGCATTCAATGTTGGTTGTTCAAAAAGATACTTCAGGCCAATGTGGTCTGTCCTTAATCCAAATTTCTTCCCCATGAGATAATGCCTCCACATCCTCAAAGTCTGAACAATCGCAGCAAGTTCCAAGTCATGCGTGGCATAGTTCCTCTCATGTTCCTTAATATTTTTGGACTCATATGCAATGACATGTCCATTTTGCATGAGGACTCCCCCAATTTCTTCCTTACATGTGTTTGTACATACCACACAACTTTCATTTGGGTCAACAATATTTAACATAGGTGCACTAGTAAGTAATTCCTTCCACAGATTAAAATTATTTTCACACTTGAGTGTCCATTCAAATTTAGTTCGCTTATTTTGTAAACAAGTGATGGGATGAAAAATCTTATAGAACCCTACAATTAACCTTCTGTAGTAGTCAACTATTCCCATAAAATATCTGATGTCTGACACATTTCTAGGTGTTGGCCATCCTCTAATGGATTCGATATTCTCTGGATCTACTGCTATGCCCTGCTCTGAAATAATGTGTCCTAAGTAATTTATCTGCTTTTGATAGAAAGCCCACTTAATCAACTTGGCATACAACCGATGTTCTCTCAGTAATTGTAAACTAGTCTTAAGTGATTTTCATGTTCCTCTTCAAACTTAGAATAGATAAGTATGTCATCAAGGAATACTATGACAAACTTATCCAAATAATTTTTGAATATGTCATTCATTAAGAACATGAAGACAATTTGTGCATTGGTTAGTCCAAATGGCACCACAACAAATTCATAATGCCCATACCTGGTCCTAAAGGTTGTCTTATGCACGTTTTATTCCTTGATTCTTACCTAATGGTATCATGCCCTTAGGTCAATCTTTGAGAATATCTTTGCTCCTCTTAGCTGATCAAAGAGGTCATCAATTCGGGGTAGAGGATGTGTTTTCTCTATAGTGTACTTTTTCAACTGTCGGAAGTCAATACACAGCCTCAAGGTTCCATCATTATTTTTGACAAAAAAAATTGGTGCTCCCCAAGGTGAAACACTTGGACGTATGTACCCTTTCTTCAACAATTCCTCCAACTGCATTTGCAATTCTTTTAACTCTGGTGTGCTCATTCTGTAAAGTGTTATTGACACTGAGGCAACTCTTGGCACTAAATCAAATGATAAATCTATCTCCCTTCTTGGTGGAAATTCGGGTATTTCTTGGAATACATCTTCAAACTCCTGTAGTATCGAGAAATATTCGAGGCTTGGCCCTTTTGTATTATCTGGTTCTTCCACATGAGCTGCATACAATTGACATCCTTTCCTAAAACATATTTTTATCTGTAAGTCTGAAATCTCCCTTATAGAGATGGGTCTTGGAACTCCTTTCACAGTGATCTGTTTTCCATTTCTATCAAGACATGTAAATGTCTTATTATGAAAATCTAGGATAACATGATTCTTTTCCAAGAAATCCATTCCAATCTGAATATCATAATACCCCAATGGTATGATATTTAGCTCCATACTAGTATTCATGCCATTAAGACTTATGGAGCAACTTCTGACCATATCATGGATTCTTCTTTTTGTTCCAGTGGCTAACTGAACCAAACTTGATTTTCCAAGTTTACTTTTCTCCAAATGTAATATATCCACTATCTTAGGATCAATGTAGAAATTACTTTCTCCTGAATCAATTGAAATAGCAAAAGGATGATTTATGATCTTACCTTCCACCTTGATCATATTGGATTGGTACTCTACTTTTTGATCATTTAAAGCTGCATAGATTCTTCCCATATCTTCGAATGTTGTAGCTTCATGGATGTTGTGCACAGTCTTCACTCTATCTTTTCTATGTGGGAAATCTTTGTATAGGTGATCTTCCTTGCATCCCTAGCATTGGATTGGTGGTCTTCCCCTTTTTCCCAAGGAATCTTCCTTCTTGAAATATCCCTTAGCTTATTGATCTTGATGATTTATATTAGGCTCATTCCTATTGAAGGAAGGTTTGAATCCTTTCCTCCTCTGATCGGACTTCACATTTTTCTTGTCCTTCCAATATTTATGTAGAGATTCTCTTCTCTGACCTTGCTCATCCAGGTATTTATCCTTCTTGATGGCCTCTGTCAAGGCCTTGGGTTCATTATACTTGATATTTTCCTTATAAAAGGCTGGTGGTCCACTTAGAAATATCTGTATTTTTACTTTCTCATCACCAATGAAACTGACATACTTTAACAATCCCAAGAACCTCTTCTTGTACTCTTCCATAGTCATGCTTCCCAACCTGAGTTCAAAGAACTACTGCATTTTCTTTTCATAGAAATGATCTGAGAGGTACTCCTTCTGGAATTACTTCTTGAACTACTTCCAAGTGATCCTACTCTCATTAACATGTTCCACTTGCTTCATTTGGTCCCACCACATTGCATATTTCCTGTGTAAATGGTAGGTGGAAATCCTGACTTCCAAGTTGGATGAATAGTTATGAAACTGAAAAATATCTCCTGATCCCAAGCAACCATGCTTCGACATCATCTTCCCTTTCTCTTTCACCCTCAAAGGAAGGTGGCTTGAGCTTCCTCATCTCTCCTTGCAAACAATCTACCTCTTGTTTACTTCTTTGTTTTCTTACAGAAGACACCTCTGAACTGCTTACAGGATCATCTGATGCATAAAAATTTCTTTCTGAGTAATGAGGTGAGTGGTGTCCATGAGATCTGCTAGCACTTATGAAATAATCGTCTCTTCCATGATCATCCATTCTTTCATGTCACCTTCCTTATTTCTCTTGTCTTGAGTTTGATCCCTTCTTCATTTGTCTCTGCAACTGATTTAAGCTCTACAACACTCGAGCATTTATTTGAATTTTCTCTCTCATCGATGTCTCGTTGTCTTCTTTGTATCTCTGCACTTCCATATTCAGGCTTATTACCATTTCTATTAATGTTTCATGTTCTCCTTTTCCCTTACGTCCATTAGAATTTGTCTCTGCATTACCAACTCTGGTATTTTGGCCTTCAGCCTCCTTATCATGAATGGAGGCTCCCTCACCTTCTTCCATTTTCTCAATACGCATCATGAGTTGATGTATTTAAACCCCTTAACTATGCAAAATTTGTGAGCGACCATTTTGTTAGAATTATGCATATGATAAAAAAAAATTCCAAACCATGTGTTATCACTGAAATTTCGTCTGCAAATGGTTACAGGAATCCAACATCTTCAAACAATTATGAGTTCACCCATGGACCAAAATTACCAAAAAAGCATTTCCAAAAGGTCCAAAACTATACAAACAGTGATAAAATCAAAGTGCGTTATGACTACACAGGGCGTTTGCGCACATGTGCCATCCAGAAATGCAAGAAAAGAGCACATGCACATGATGCACGACTATGGTCGCTAAAAGCTGCGCACACCTGAGAACAACGCATTTATGAGATTGGTCGGCCTCCCCCCACTTCTAGTTCAACTTCCAAGTTGATTTGACATCCAAATCTTGGCTGGATCCGACTGGGTGGTTGGTCAAAGACCTAAAAATTCCCTAAAGAACCCCTTTTCACACTAAAAATTGGTTGCACAATACCTCAAAGTGGTGCTATAAAACAAGGCCATGGGTGCACTACATTTTCAAGGAATTCATTTGCAAGGTTATGTTGTTTCTATTCTCTTGGGGAATCTTATTTTCTCATCAAGAGTGTGCTATCATCATTACATTTGGGCAATCCATCTCACCTTTTGATTGGATTAGCTTGGGATTCTTTCACCATTTCTTTCAAGTTTCAAAGTTGTAAGAAGAGCTCAACTGTGGGGGTCCAAGAGCCCTCCCTTGGAGGAAGAAGGGACCCAAAGTCCTCTTTCTTCTCGGTGTTTTCTTTTTCACTAATACAATCCTTTCCATTGGTGACATGAGTCTTATTGGTTTATTTCTCTTATGTCCTTATGCTCAATAGTTTAGTTTCTCTTTTCTTTCTTAGTTTAATTCTTAGCTTAGTCTTTTATGTTTGTTTTTCTAACCCATTCCTTTACTACTGTCTTGCTTAGCTAACCCAACTAAGCTTGTAATCACCTCTCTTTTGCTCATTTAGGTGACAAAAGAGGTGCAACAGATTAGAAACTCCACTGGGGAAAGGTATCAATTTCCTACCCCATTTGGGTTTTTCTAGCTCTTCTTTTGGTTTACTTAACCTGCAGGTACCATAACCAGCCCAAGCCGACCTACAAAACAACTAAGTCAAAGCTGAATTGAGATAATTCCATTTGGAATTTTCTTCACGATTGTGTGACAGGTGTGCGCGGGTTTATTGGCCCATAGTCATGCATCGTGCACACGTGCGCCAAAATTACTTTGTTGTTCAGTGCCCTCTGCTCACCTGCGCCCAAAAGTTTTTTTTCTTTGTGCATAGGCGCTCAATGCACCTCTATCTACTTTGAGATCCATGCACCTATGCAAAAAAATACACATTGTAAGCCTTTTTTTGATTTGGGGAAGGCCCCTAGCCTTCTTAAAAATGATTTCATGCATGTTGTAATCTGCACCACACTTAGTTCCCTCTCCATATGAAGGGATTGGTCAAAACACACAGGCACTTAGGAGGTTTAAAATCATTATTTCCTCATTTGCTTTCATTTTTCCACATGGATGGATTTCTTTGACTAAAAGTATAAGTTGGAATCATTTATAATCACATAAAACTAGCATTGGGACCAAAAGTTGGATAACAATCGTTTAGTATGTTCTTCTCTCACACTTCGAAGTGACCTTGAGAATCAGAAAAAGGTTGTAGGACAATTTCATCTTCCCTTAAAAAGACTAAAACCTTCAGGAGAGGACAACAACCCCCTCGGGACTCCTCTTAGTTTATTTTCCAAATACATCTCAAGATTGTAATGGGCCCATACATGCCCACATGCTACAAAGATAGGATAGTGTTGAAATTTACTTTCTTAGATTAAATCACTAGGTAATTTTAAAGGTTTTGTAATGAGCCCATACATGCCCACATGATCACAATCTAGGATAGTTTCAAAGCTTTCTTAGATTAAATCACAATAGGGAGTTAAAGGAATAGTAAAGGACCCACATGTCCACATGCTAGCTTCCTAGGGACTTTTGAATTACGCAAGGTTGTACCAAAGGCATTTAGTTAATTAGGTAATCAACACTTGTAAGGACCAAGTGAAGTCCACATGCAACAAGGTGACACCTAATTCATTAAAAAAATGTTACACTTTCACTCATTCACACACAAAAGTCACTTACCACTCACATAGTTTTCATCTCGAAATGTGGAGGTCAAAGTAAGTTTCCTCCAAAGGGATTCTGAAACACCCCACCCTTTTCTTGACAAAACTATCCACTCCCATTTAAATTTAATGAGATTGGATCACACCCCCAATCTCTCAAAATAACCACATCTAAAGTTTTTCTAAAAACTCACTACGTTTTCCTCCATCGGAGGTGGCAAAAGAAATTTTTTTAGTCTAGGTAGGATTTCAGGGATAGGCATCCAAATAAATCCCTATTATCTGGTTCTCACACTGTCAAAACAATAGAAGTTGTCAAATAGGGAACTGTAAATCCTCCAAGTCAAGTGTTCCTAACACCATAAGGAAGGGAGATACCCATGAAGGGTTGAAGGCCGAGGTCCGGTTGTTCTGTGCATCCCCCCTTGGGGAACCCACCTCTTAGATGGGATCCAGCCCGTGATCCATTTCTTAGGCTGAAAATATAAATGTCACACTTTGACCGAGGTACCTAGTGACCAAATTTTAGGACATCTACCTAGGTGGCAATTGTGGGCTGCAATTGCACCTTGATCGGATTTTGTGTGGCTATTGGGAAATATCGCCAGTTCTTTCAGAATATGCCCCCTCTACCCATCATTATAACTGATTGCTTCATCCTTCACTAGTTTCTCTTTCGATGGCTACTTGCCCCACTTTCGAGTGCTATTGGAAGGTCTAGTGCTATTTTGAGAGGAAGGACGTTATGTCTTTTAGGACACAAGAATTTTTTTTCCTTGTTTCCCCACGGGGACAAAACCATTTATCCACATATATGCTTCTTTATCAAAATACTTTATGTCTGATGCATTTCTGATTACATTTGATTTAGATATATATATTGTGTAAAGTTCAAAAAATTGCAAACAAAGGCTCTTGTTTATTTTACTCTCATCACCATTCATACACATCCACTCAGCTAGTCAAACATCATAGGGGACCCACAGAACCCTTGTTGTTCCAGATGCTTGTTGAACCTCACTCCTATTCTAGGGGGAGTTACTAATCTTTCCAAATCATCGACACCATCTTCACACACTCCAGTGAGTGCCACTATCTTAGGATCATCTTTGCTTGGATCCACCTTACTTGGGTCCAATTCCCAAGGTCCACAGTCCACTCGCTCTCCTTTACATGGAAGCAGGGGACCAACTTCCTCTCAAGGGAGAAGTACAAACCCACCTAGTCCCCTTCAAGGGTCAGGTTCAAAACACACTCACACCATGGATGGAACTAATCCTCCACCACCATTATAGATGCCATACTTGGCCTCTCTCAACATACCAAATATAAGAAAAATCACAAATGATCATATATTAGATAACCCCACATGGCTCGCAATGCCCACCAAACTACCTTCAGATATCCCCAAGTTTGAAGGAAAGGCAGGGGATGACCCTGCCAACCATGTCATGACTTTGTGCTTATGTTTCTCTTCCAACAACATTATATATGATTCCATCTCACTACAATTATTTCAATGCACACTCACTGGCCCATCAGCCAAAAGGTATGTAGATGAAAATTCGGGGTCCCATGCGACCTTTGAGTCCTTGGCCAAAGCATTTTTTACCTTATTCCAATTACAAATCTACCATGACAATGGTCTTGAACTACTATCTAATTTCAAACAAACCTCAGCCACACATATTGCTGATCACATCCACGAGTGGCATCGATGATGTAGTTTGTGCAAAGGAGAAACCACCAAACAACAATGTCTTGATTGGTTTCTCAGATCACTTGTCTCTCTCCTTAGTAAAGATGTGTCTTCCACCTTCCCTCAATCGGAATAATAAGCCATCAGTAATGCTCAACAATACAACCTCATCTATTCACAATCAGGGTACTTGTATACAATACTTCCCGATCTCCCAAAACCCATGCCATTTGGCCAAGACAAACCCAGTATGTCTCACTTAGCAGATAGATTGATTGGTAATACCACGCACCACATTCCACAACCCCAATAACCACCAATGTATGGAACACCTCAATATACACCGACATATGGAGGAACCCCTTATTACCCCCCACCCCGTTATTAACAACCATACCTTGTTTCCCTTCCTCCACCCATCAGTGGGCCACCACCAACACCCACAATACATCCACCTATCCAAACAAGTTCTAGTACTCCCTCTACCTCAGCTTATACTCTAAGTACTAGTGAAAGCACCATGCCTTCTTATGTACTTTACAGATCATTACCCCCATAGAATCCATAATTTCCATTCCCTAGTCCTCCACAACCCATGTCTCTCCCACACCCTCACGCCGGGGTGAATTTTGTTCAACCCTCTCCCATTCAGCAATATCAAAATTTTGAACAGATGAATACGGAAAATCTGACCCATCATTCAAATAATGCCAAAACAAAAAGAAAAAACAGGAACAATAACAACCCAGGTCAAGGCGGGAATCACCCCCAATAGAACAAACCTACTGGGGGAAACCAGAATCAAGGGAATCAAAAGTCCTAGGGGGGGAATAACAATAGGCGTCAAGGGAAAAATAACAATAATCTTCAAACCAACTTCCCTTGTGTCCTTTGCGGTGTGTTTGGTCATTATACTCATCATTTCCCCCAAATCACTAATTTTAAATGAATGAAAGACTCGGGAAGTGGACCACATCCTCTAGCACCTCCTACCCCTCAGTAGGCCCCACAACAATACGTCCAACAACCTCCCCCAGTCGTGTTGCAGAATCCCATTCCGCACCAGCGTGTGATGAAAACCCAATAGGACATGCAGCCTACCCCACCACAGTTGGGACAATATCGCAACCCAAACAATCCCGCAGATCGCACTATCCTCCTCACTAGTGAGGAATAAGTCCTTCTATAGACACATAGTCATCAATACCATGCACCTGCTAAGTCTCCTCCCATTCCCCTAGAAACAATCCCAACACCAATGAGACCCTCGTTGGTGATTCCTCTCCCTAACACGGAAACAACTCTTTGCATCCCTCGCATCCCATTGCACAAAAATGTCCACAACCAGCAGGCTATGATGGCTCATAATTATAGTTTGTTCGATGACTTAGCATAGTCCCCAGCTACCATGTCATTCTTAGAAGTACTTCAAACTTGTCCCATTCAGTGAAAGTCATTAATTTTTGCCTTGGGGGCAGTAGACCCCACAGATACTCAACTCATCACATTTGATCTCGACAGTGGAGAACCTTGCCTCCCCGCTCTCATCTCTTTTCAAATCCCAGTGAAAATTTGAAACATTATAGTTCATTGGTGCATCATCGATGAAGGTGCATCCACATGCATCATTTCCAAGTCTGTATGGAATAAACTTGGTTCCCCTGAACTCATACCATCTTCCATTACCTTAAGAGCTTATGATGGACGACCATCTTCTCCCAAAGGGATCTTTCAAAATGTCCCTGTAGAACTCGGGGGCAAGACCATTCTCATCAACATTGAAGTTATCGATGCCCCACTTGATTACAATATATTGTTCAGTCGTAGCTACATGTACACTATGAAGGAAGTTGCCTCTTCCGTATTTCAAACCATGATGTTCCCCCATAACGGGAAGATCATTACAATTGATCAAGTTTCACATTATGAGCCTAACCCTTCTACCAACATTGATAACATTCTCCCTCTCATCCATTCTAATCACGAAGCATACCCACTCATCGAAATGGGGCCCAGAATTTTCAAAGACCCATCATTGTTAGGAACTTATCATGGCGCACCACTGCTCCTTCATCCTTCCAATCAGGTATGCATCATATCATCCAAAGGAACTGACATGGAGGATACCCTTCCTCCCAAGGAGGCTTCTCTCATATCTGACATCCCACCAGTCGCAAAGCTCCTCCATCACGAGCCTCCTACGAACTCGTCAACTCCACTAGTTCATGATTTCACCTCTCCCCAAGGCCATATCACAGTTTGGGAGACAGTTCCCCAAGCCATTACTCAAATTCCCTTCTTTTACCCTCCACCAGGTGTACACGATTTCCAAGTAGCCGCAATGCTTACTCTCCCTAATATGGTGTTGGCAATCCCAGTTTGGTATTTACATCCACCAGAGATGGTTCCTCAACCATACTTCCCCCCCAAATAGAAGGAGTCTGTTAAGCCCTAATATTGGCCCATTACCCCTTAATTGGGGCATATTATATTAGTAATGTTATTTTATTTATGTCGGATTTAGGCCATTAGTTGTAATTATACCTCCTAGTCCCCTATATATACCAAGGAGACATTTTCATTTTGAATCATCTTGTACTTGAACATTTAAGTGGGGTAAAAGGAGGTTTCCCCCTCAAAGAGGCTTATTATCTGAAATTATCTCTTTTTCAAGGCGTTGAGTACTTTTTCTAAGGTTTTTCTATGCTATATTGATGTTTGGTTCTTAACATATGGTATCAGAGCTCAAGTTCTTGGGGTTTCACTGCTACATCTGAGACACCGTGGAATTTTTGCTATAACTTTTTTCCTACAATGTTTCAAAAGGCATGTCTTGGAGGGTATTTAGCAAATGGATCAAGGTACGTTGGGTTCAAAATTTATCTCCTGAGGCCTTATACTTTCGGAGATATATCCTATACAAGATAGGGTTATGGAATCATCCTGAAATGAGTCTTTACAACATTTTCTCTATAAAACATTTTTTGTAACGTTTCAGACCCTAAACTCTGGAGGTCATTTACAGAAATTAGTGATTTATTTGTGGTAAAAATTTCAGATTCTGGGACATCTTAAATTTGTAGATACACCTTGTGTAAGATAGGGTATCTGACTAGTCCTATTGGCTAGTCTCAAGAAAGTGTTCTAGGTAAAACAATCATAACTTCTTCTTAGAGTATCCAAATTGTGTGGGACTAGTTACATTGGATCGTGGACATTCTGTAGTATTTTGGGTGCAATTTTCAGAATTTTATATCAATTATTTTGTGTGGGGCACACTATACAAGTGAGATATCCTGGAAAGGCCAAAAATCAACAAGTTGTGGGGAAGTTATCATAAATTCCACTTGGAACATCCAATTTTGATCAGACCTGTGGCATTGAAGAGAAGACATATCAGAGAAATACATAAGATAAAGTTTCATACCCAGAAGGTCCAAAAATTGGGAGATACAACAGAAGAAATATTGTCTAGCAGAA
>ML785416.1:563033-590506 GCA_009831015.1 Picea engelmannii
ACCACCCTCCTTCCATCACTTCTTCTATAAAAGAAAAATCTAAGGTTCAAGCAGTGGAAGATCACATCGAGAATCAACAACAAGTTCTCCAAATCTTAAAGGACAACCTGACCATGGCACAAAATCGCATGAAACAACAAGCAAATCAATGATTGACCTTACCCCATCGCTCGAGATTCTTCACATTGTTTCTCCTGAACCATAAGCACTCCCTATTCCCCCGTGGTTCTTGGATGACTTATACGAGGATTTACCCCCAAATCCACCCAATTCTCCCGTTCATTCCCCCATGGAAATTTTACACCCAACTACCACTAACAATCCTCGGTTTCTCAATATTTGGTTTATGTCGAGCAAACCATCACAATCTCATTGCATCATTTCCCCTGCTTCTTCACCACCAAAGAACAACCACATGGAAATAATCATCGATATCACTCTTTTATATCCCTTGTACTCCTGCCAATTCCACTGTGACGAGGACATACTTGAGGAATTAACCACCCCCGACAACCCATGGGACACGCCACACCACAAAGTGCTCTTCTTTCCACAGGAAGCCTTCATGCCTCCTAACCAACACCCCATATACACAGTCGAAACCAAGTATTTTATGCCATCAGAGCATATCAACTGGTTCAACAACCCCATCCCTGCCCTTGATGCTTTTGAAGAAGGAAATATGGCCAACATCTCCCCCAGCATCAAAATCGATATTTCCATAAAAAATGGAGTTGTCGAGGAAATCACCATTGGCGTCGCATGCACCCCTCAAGAAATCACTGCCTACAAAGCCCTCTTCCAAGAATACCGGGATATTTTTGCCTGGTCATACACAAATATGCCTAGCCTTGATCCCTCTATTGTCGAACATTGCATAGACACTTGGCCTGATATCACACTGGTTCGCCAAAAGAAAAGACCGCTACACCCATCCAAATCCGCAACTATCAAAGTCGAGATTAACAAATTATGCGCCACTAGGTTCAAATACCCCATAGCCTAAACCTCATGGGTTTCCAACCCTATACCCATTAACAAAAAATAGGGCACTATCTATGTCTGCATGGACTTTCACGATCTCAATCACGTCTGTCCCAAAGACAAATTTCCAACGCCTTTCATCGATCAAATTATCATCGATCAAATTTCCAAATCCACCCAACCGATCAATACAAAACCACATTCACCACCCCTTGAGGTACTTTTGCATATCATGTCATGCCTTTTGGCCTAAAAAATGTTGGCGCAACTTTCCAACGGGCTATAACATACATTTTTCACAATCTAGCTCATATCATCCTTGCATACTTGGACGACCTCACAGCTCGATCCAAAAAATGCACCCAACTTCTTGATGATTTACGGATCATCTTCCAATGGTGTCATCAATACAACATCCGCTTGAACCCCCTCAAGTGCGTATTCTGTGTCATTCTCAAGAACCTCCTCGGATTCATCGTTTCCAAAAGAGGTATTACCTTGGACGCCCTCAAAGTCCAGGCCATCATAGANTTAAGGCGATTTGTCCCAGACTATGCCACTCGAACAGACAATTTCCTTCACTTACTACACCACAACATCCCATTCCACTGGGATGAACATGCCCAAAAAGAATTTCACGATCTTAAAATGGCACTCTCCAATGCCTCTTTAATTAGTTCATATGACTATAATCATGACTATATCCTCTACATTTCAGCATCAACTGTCTCAGTAGTAGGAGTTCTTGTTCAAATCGGCGATGATGATCATGAGCATGTCATTTACTACATTAGGAAAAACCTCTCAGGGCCACCCTTGAAGTATAATCATGAAGAGAAACTAGCCCTTCCAGTCGTCCTCGCAGTCCAGAAACTACGCCATTACATTTTACTTCGCACAACCAAAGTCATAGTGGATTCCAACCCCATGCAATACTTGCTCAGTCATCAAAAAATTAATGGAAAATTTTCTCGATGGATCATTATCCTTCAGGAGTACAATATCAAATTTTCAACACCCAAGAGCAAGAAATCTCTTGTCCTCGCCAAACTTGTCATAGCCTTCC
This sequence comes from Picea engelmannii, assembly GCA_009831015.1. NCBI lineage: Eukaryota > Viridiplantae > Streptophyta > Pinopsida > Pinales > Pinaceae > Picea > Picea engelmannii. The sequence continues at coordinate 565,084 of ML785416.1, forward strand.
CCTTCGATACTACCAGTGCCCCCGTCAATACCGACTTCCCCGATGAACATCTCTTTTATATCACTTCATATGATCCTTGGTATGGCGACCTCCTCATCTACCTCCAAACCCAAAAGTTCGGTAACCACCTCTCATGAGATGATCATCATCGTATTCGCCACTAGGCCCCCCTCTATCTCCTCATCGGAGATATCTTATATCGACAAGGGGTCGACACCATACTCCATCGATGCTTGACTATTGACGAGGCTGATAGAGTCTTGAACGATTTCCATAGTGGCGTGTGCAGGGGCCATCTCTCGGGGATGTCCACTTCTCATAAAATCATCCACGCATGTTATTTTTTCCCTACATTATTTCACAATTGCATTCATGCCATGAAGCGATGCGATAAATTTCATCTTTATGCCAGCAAAGCATGAGCACCACCTGCTCTTCTCCACCCAATAATTACTGCAGGCCCCTTTTGTAAATGGGGCATCAAATTCATGACTTGTAACCCACCATCCAGCAATGGACACAAATACATCGTCATCACAGTTGATTACTTCACAAAATGAGTTGAAGCCATGCTTACCTTCAAATACACCGATGACACGGCAACGTGTTTTTTCTTTAATCACGTTATATCTCACTTTGGAGTACCACTCCAACTAGTCTCTAATCACGGGAAACATTTCAAGAATGAGATTTTCATCGAACTCTCATCCCGGTTAGGATTCTCCCATGAGTTTTCCTCACCATATTACCCCCAGTCCAACGGATAGGTAGAAATAGTTAACAAGGTCCTCAAGACCATGTTACAGTTCATGGTTAGCAAACATAAGACCAATTGGCATCATATGTTATTTTCTGCACTATGGGCTTACCGTATGGCCATGGAAATGGCCACTGGTTTAACACCATTTCATCTAGTCCATGGGGTCGAGGACACTTTTCCTATCAAGTGCGAAATTCCCACCTTACGCACCACAATTGAACTATTACCCGAAACTGCTCCAATGGAGAAGGGTTTTCTGAACTTAGAGTCCCTAGATGAAGATCGTCGATCTTCATTACAGAACATGAATATCTCACAATACATTCATGAATATCTCACAATACATTCATTCATGTCACCTCTTCACTATAGTCACTCACCCTTCAAGATCAGGAATCCCCTTATATGCTAAACAATCTCTTAGGTCATCCATCATTTTCCAATCCTTTGTTGCACAAAAAGAGAACAGACTTATAGAGTCCTATTTCTAGGACATCCCACTAGCTTTCTCTAATATACATAGCTCATGGAGATCAAGGCATATCATAGGGTTCAAGTGTCACTATAGTGGCATCCTCTATGTGTTTTTCATTTTCATCAGCCATCATCTATCCTTCCTAGACATATTTACTATTTAACCTGTATCATATACATATATTTACTAGGAGATATCATCACAATAATTTCAATAAAAAATATTTTGTTTCAAACTTGTTTCATATATAAATCATATTTCACAACTATGAGATTCTTCTCATAATGCTTTTCTCTTGCATGTGGTAGAACATAGTCCTTATTATGGAATTACACTCATTTCCGTATCTAAGACAATTATACCTACAATATGAATTTTCAATCAACCAAACAACTGTAAGTATTCATGCATATAATATTTTCATTACATTATTTACAACAAACCTATAAGTGATCTCATAATTATAACACATTAATAATTCAATCACTTATAGTTGTATATCACATGAATTGAAATGAAACTATCATTCATCATATATGCATTACAAGTATGCATCCACTCAATGCATCAATCATATGTACCAACACAATTTTGTAGGATCATTACTTGTATGATTTTATAGTTTATCTATGCATATTCACTCAATGCATCCTACCGTTGAGTCAAACTTACTATAATTCAAGATCATATGTTTTACAAAGATACATTGGAGTAGGACCCAACCAACAACACTACACATCATCCAAACACTTCCCTATTACTTGTTCGACCATTTGTATACCTTCATTTTCCACCCAAACACAACACCATGAATATAATCCTTTAGTGATGTTTAGTGTTGGAAACTAGGTTGTAGTCCAAAACATCAATTACAAGTAGGAATAATTATTGGAGACTAATGCAGTGTTATAGATTTTTCCAAATTCAACACATTATGGCCTCATGCATGGTTATATCTCATGGCATTGAATTTCACATGGTATACAAAATTCATAACGTGAATTTAATGACTCATTCAAAAACATTATTGCTTAACCAATTTGATCACAAAATACTAAATCATAAATGAGTCACACAAATTCTAACAATATTTATATACTATAATATTTTTTATAACTCTAAATTGCACCATACATGCATACCTGGAATCATGCCATCTTACTTACTATTTTTGCCAAGCCAACACTGAATAACTCTTCTTAAAAACACTATTTTTGAATATGTACATTCCCTGAACCACTACTTCCCATGTATGTACACTAGTTTCCCCACTATTGCCCGCATATGTATGCTATATACACTATTACATTCCACGTATGCCCACAAAACTTGCAAAAAATAAAAAGTTGCAAGTGATTCGTTGAGATTACGTGCTATTGGGTAGTTTCCCAACTAATCCACCACTTGTAGCCCATCACCCAACCAAATAACCATCCTTTTGTCATATAAAAGGAGGTGTTGGGGTCTCATTCCAAGGAGAAACATATCTACAGTGAAACTCTCCCCATTTCACTTTTCCCCCTTGCCCCAAGAATTTGTAGCCACATTGTGAGTTTTGAGCCAAAATTCCCTATTCTTGCCTTTTTCCTCATTCATAAGCCTATGCCCATTCTCTAGAGAGAGGTGTGAGAGAAGAAGGATACATGGAAGTAGTTGGAGCTTGTTGAAGAGGAGACTAGGACCGGGTTCGAGGAGCAGTCATCGATCTCATTTTGTAAGTGAATTTGTGAGATTAATATAAAGAAGTACTTTTTTCATCCCACCATATGATGTGTTCAATCTTCATGTTTGATTTGCATTTTTTTATAACATCTAAACCCACTAATTCATATATAATATGAATGTTCATTGTTTCTTGTTTGTCTTTTGGTGAATATAGGTCATCCTTGGGAGGAGACTTACAGTTGAGAAGCAATCGAACGCAAAAGGATTGACACTGGACGATGAGTTTAAGGTAAGACTACCAGATCCTTATACTTTGTATTTTATGCATGAATGTGGGGTATTGTCGAGATAGTTGTTAAAAGTAGGATACTTTAGATGGTTAGCTCTACTTGCATGATTGAACCCTAGTGTAGTCCATAGGGGGGTTTTCCCACTATAGAAGAATTGATGACCATACTAAGGAAGCCTCTAGGTTTTTGATGGGATGTTTTTGGGTGTTTTAATTGGTTTTATTACCTCTTTGAGTACTATGTAAGTTGCTAAGTCTTCAAGGGATTCTGGTATGCCATACCAATACTCCCTTCCTGGTCATCTTGACTGTTAGTTTTCTTTTTTTTTAGAATTTACAGAGGTGTATGCAGCCTACAATGGGTCTGCACGCATACACACGTGCCATACCTTTGGACAAATCGTGTACATATGCAGGCTTCTTAAGTGTCAGTAGTGTGCCTGTGTCAAGAAAGTTTTTTAGTAAGAAGAGGCATTCAACCTCTTCCATGATTGAAGTCATACTTCTCATGGGTTTCTTGATCTAGTACTGGTCTCTGTTGTTACATTTTTTAGCCTGGGTTTGATGTCAGTTTGCTTGTCTTTTTAAAAAAAATATTTCTTTTGTTTCCTAGCTTTTTAAACTTATTTTTTAAGAAAAATGAGTTGCATTTTGAAAAACAATTCCCATGAATCGTATATTCATCAGTTTCTTTTAGAATTTTTTGTTACCTCTGCTTTGATTGGAAGAAAAAAAAAAAGACTTAGCTTGTTAGGTCTCTTTATTTCTTGGCATTTTCTTTGCAATGTCATTTGAAAAACAAAAATAAATTAGCATAGTGTTGTGTTTTCTTCTCATCTTAAAAGCATTTCAAAAGATAAATAAGAAAGATAATCATTCCTTTGCTAGTTTTCTTATAAGTTTCATTTTTTGCAAGAGTCTTAACAACATCAGTTGCACTACCACACCCTTTTTTTATTAAATCAAGCCAGTAAAAAGAACGCTAATTAAAATTAACTAGACTTTTATGTTTGTAGGGTCCATCAACTAGTCTAGGCTAGAGCCTTGATTTAGGTTGGAGAGGAAACTCTTCAAGGATATAAAAAAAAACATTGGAGTCTGAGTTAGGGAGTGTTAAATTCCATTAAACGTGAAATTTATCCTGGACCCCCCTCTAAAACAGGATCTAAACATGAGGTCGTGTGTGGAAAGGTAACGGAGCTAACCCCTTCAAATCCAGACCAAGTGTAGTGGGGAATACATATAGAGGACTTGTCATGGGATTTTGTCAGCCACATTTTCCACAGAGCTTCATGGATCTTGAATCCATTCAAGGTCCTCATTTGTCTTTCAGACCACTTTCTTTTGATACCCTTGATAGGTTTCGGGCTTGATACCCTGCTCATTACGGTCCACCCAATTGTCGACTATACCCACCTGGTGACTGTTCGCGATTTGGAAACTTAGTTTCCTTTATTTTAGGGACTTACACAGGTGACTTTGGGGGTATACCATGGTACCAAGGGCATATTTTTAGCCATTATTTGTATATTATACCTAGAGGGTGCTTCCGTGTTTGAGTTTCACTTGCATCAGTAAGTTTCTCTAGTGTTGGTTGGCGTAACTGTTCTTCCTACTAGATAGTGGTCTACTTGATTTTGCATTTAGGATTTTTTCTAGTGTGTGCTCCATGCTCCCTAGTTTTCCATAGTGATTTCTTCAATAATGGTTATGGGTCTCTGACCTAGGGTGGTAGACCACCTGCTCCATTGGTCGTGAGGCCTTTTCGGTCTTCCGCTTAGAAACATGGAGCTACCATTTTATAGGCGTTGTTTTGATAACACTGGTTCTTCAGAGTTAATGTGTGAGAATTTTATGGACTTGAACTATCCCGCAAGGGGAGAACCTGTGCATAATATATTCATGGCTAAAATTAATGATGATACCAACTAAGGAAACCCTTCGCAAGAGGATTCTTATGCTTTTCCTTTCTTCAGAAACGTTGATGTCCCTTTGATGGCCACTTTGTACATTCCTGGGTTGAATGTGGGACTACTGGTTTGGTTGGGAACCATTCCAAATGTCTCGAATTATATAGACACTTCTTAGTTCATCATATTATGTCATGGGCACCATGTTGATGTTCCTTTTTCAGCAAAGTCTTCTTCTCCTCCTTCTCCCGCCTCGGGTGAAAGTACAGTTACTAGTAACTGAAAGTCTAAATGAAATAGAAAGAGGAAGAATAGGAAGAATAAATCACCAACCTCTATGATTCATGTTGGATATGGGTCCTCAACCTCTGCTATTCATGTTGAAGACTAGAACCCAACCTCTACAAGTCATGCTGAGGGAAATCACCCACCCTCTACAAGTCATGCTGGGGAAAAAATTCTAGTCCCTGCTAGTCATAATGGAAATAGGTATGTAGCCTCTATGAGTCATGTTATCGATCCATCACCAACCTCTGCAAATCATGTTGGAGATATGAAAAAAGCCACTCCCAGTTATGTTGGGGGCATTGATTCTGTTGAGAAACCTAGATGGATAGGACGTAAACCTAAGTTCCCTTGTAATCTTTGCAAGGGAGATCACCTTACTCATCTGTGCCCTAGCATTCTAGAGGCACAAAGATTGTGGTCCCTGTCTGCAAGATATTTTGATTCTAAGTATTCTGAGGTTTCCTCATAGCCTATTCAACCATTGGTTGAGAAAGTGGTCATGTTGATGCAATCATCGATTGATCCCATTCCTCTTTTGAGGGGTAAGCTTCCTTTAGACCATGTAGTCTCATAGCCTATTCAACCATTGGTTGAGAAAGTGGTCATGTCGATGCAGTCATCAGTTGATCCCACTCCTCTTTTGAGGGGCGAGGTGCCTTTAGACCATGTAGTCTCATAGCCTATTCACCCATTGGTTGAGAAAGTGGTCACATCGATGCATTCATCAATTGATCCCACTCCTCTTTTGAGGGGTGAGGTGCCTTTATATCATGTAGTCTTGTAGCCTATTCAACCATTGGTTGAGAAAGTGGTCATGCTGATGCAGTCATCGGTTGATCCTACTCCTCCTTTAGGGGATGAGGTACCTTTAGACCATGTAGTATCACAACCTATTCAACCATTGGTTGAGAAAGTGTTCATATTGACGCAATCTTTGGTTGATCCCACTCTTCTCTTGGAGAGTGTCGAGTTTACCAAAGTGGTCACACCGACACAGTCTTCGGTTGATCCCACTCTTCTCTTGGGGAGTGATGTGTCTACTGACTATGTTTTTAGCATTTCCAGTTTAGTACTTTCAGAGAAAGGAGACATTCCACTCATTCTAAGCACACCCCATCCAAATCCTAGGATGGTTTCCTTTGATTGGAATGACCTTGTTGAGGTTCGTCTTCCTTCTTCTTCACCTTTTCAAATAAGGGTTGAAGATAATTCAACAAACATTTATTGATGTATTGTGGATGAAGGATCCTTTGCATGTATTTTATCCTCCTTGGTTTGGAAAGTCTCGGGATCTCTCGATATTGTGTCTGCTTCGCATGAGATGATGGATTTTGATAGACTTCCTAGTGAATATTTGGGGATTCTTCCTCAGTTGCCTATCTCATTAGGTGGGAAGATTGTCCTTGTTGATGTTATAGTGGTGCAAGGCCCGTTAGATTTTAATATTCTTCTTGGGCGTGATTATGTATATGCTATGAACGTTGTGGTGTCTATGCTCTTATGGGTGATGCATTTCTCTCACAATGGAATCATTGTCACTATCGACCAGTTGGCATATGATAATAACCATCCTAATTCAGTTTTATTTTAGACTACCCCTTTATATGTTTCTAGTGTTTGTGTAGACTCTACCACACCACAAGTTAATTATGTGGTGTCGTATCCTCAGTGTTCAATTGATTCTAATTAGGAACCCGTGAAATCATGTTTTCCTTCTCAATACTTAGTCTCCGCAATTGATCCATTGGTTTATCCTATGAGGGCATGGGAGCCCTTGCTTCCCCCTCTTGGTCCAAGTGATGTTGAGTCTCCTTATGAGTTTGATCTCATTGTTTGTAGATCATCAAGCCCTCGTACTTATGATTCTTCATTGATAGACTCTACCAGCCCTAGCCAGAGCCTCCATCATCATATGGAATATGGTCAGTTTACTTCACCCTTTGGGATTGTCGACCCTCATTTCTGTGATTTCTAATATTTTGAATTGCCTTCAGATGAGGGTATCCTTGAAGCCATGACTATGGTTTCAATACTGTGGGAGGACTTACACCGTTGTTTTTGTTTTCTTCCCTTTTGGGAGACTTCCCAAGTTGACTATCGAAGAGACTCTTGGTCTGAGCCTAGTAGTGGGCTCTACCTGAACCAGTTTCATACATGATTCATAGCCCCTTTGAGTCTTCTTTAAGCCCTTTCCAGACTCTATAAACATGAAAAGATTGTCAAGAGATCTTGTTGTCCTTTATGCATGCCAAATTAAAACTTGAAGGCACATCTTTCTAGTAGTAGTTTACCCCTTTTTCGGTCTGGATGGTCAATAGTATGAACAAAGGTATACTCTAGGAACTTCGGTTTTCTAGAAGAGTATTCTTAGGTATAATTTTAACCTTTTTTTGTGCCTGAGGGACTAAGTTTGTGAAAAAGGAACCCCCATGGAGTCCATATTTAAGCTCTTTTCAGACTCCCTAAACTTGAAAATATTGTCGAGTGACCTTGTTCATTCACACTTGTTAAATTGGTCCAGAAGAACATACAATACAAAGTCCATAGTTAAGCTCTTTTCAGACTCCTTAAAATTGAAAAGATTGTCGAGTGACCTTATTCTTTCACACTCATTAATTGGTACAGAAAAACATCTACTGGCATGAGTTTACCCCTTTTTCCATCCTATAGATTAATGAGTAAAAAGGTACACCTCGAGAGATTCATCTCGCCGGAAGATTTCTCCTCAGCAAATTTCACTTTTTCGAGCTAGGAGACTAAATCTAGAAAAAGTCAGCGAGTCCATAGTTAATCTCTTTTTAAACTCCTTAAAATTTAAAATATTGTCGAGTGATCTTGTCTTTGTCACACTCATTAAAATGGTTTTGAATAGATGTATTTTCAGTGCTATTTTACCCTTTTTTCGAACCGACTAGAGTACTTGCGAAAAAGGTACCCTAGTGGAGTCTTCTTTTGTGTTTTTTCAGACTCTCTAAAAATGAAAAACCACCGAGCTTACCTTCTCTGGGCTCGTTTAAAATTACATTGAATGACATTATCATTGTGTCCTATTAATTGCATTTGAATTTATGCGTCTTTGGCCTAATGTCAACTCCATGTTGCTCTCAATTGAACCTTTGAAGCATGCCTTATACACAAGACTTGTAGCACTTTGCCTTTACATCTTGACACCTTGACCCATGGAGGAATTTTCCTAAGTGTCCTTTCCCTGCACATGTCTCCTTGCTATGATCATTAGTGTGTTCCTTGCACTTAGAACTAGTATGCTTTGAGACACTCATTCCTCCTTTGTAATGTAGCATTCTTTTATTCTTTTTCAAGCTCTTCAAAATATTGAAAAAGACAAAAAAATCAAATATACCCCAAAAAGAGGACAGGAAAAGTATTTTCTTTTTATGGAAGCACAATGAGTCACCCTTGGACAAAGCACATCCTTCCATCTGTTTGTCAAGCTTTGGGATTTAATATGAACTTAGGAAGTTGTTCTCACTACATAGAGTTGTTTCCTCCTTTATTTGTTTATTCTTCCAAACACATGGAGAGTTTGTGTTGCCTCTTGCATCATGAAATTATGTCAATGTCATGTTGCCTAAGTATAATCATCTATCGTGCTATTGTCCAAGGGAAGTTTTACCCAACTTGAGTTGACCTCTCTATAGTTTGTCTCTTTCCCTCATGCCTAACCATCCCGAAAGTCCAATCAAATCTTTTCTTGAAATTAATGGAGTTCTTTTCCTGATCACCGAGATCCTCTTGTCTATTCCCCGATGAGTCATCGAAGACCTCTGGGTAGTGAAGTCGTACACTCACATTACAATCCTACTCAATTTTTGAAGATCTTGAAGTTGTTTCTCGAGCTCTGAGGGCCTCATCTCCAACCATCAGGCATCATTGGCTTCTTGAAGATGGATACTATACATGTATATCTTTGATTTTGAGATGTAGATCTGTTGTGTATTTCTCATAGCTACACTTTATATAGTTATATGACATGGATCTGCAGTGTATTTGATTGGAAACCATGATTTATTTCATCCTCAGCATGGGTATGCCCACCTTGGTGAGACAGTTGTTATTTTGTAGATGGCACCTCCCGAACTCTGGTCTCGGGCTCAATCCCTTCGTACATTGGTGAATATTTATAATGTATTTCGGCCATCAGATGATCTTCTAACCTCACACATTAAGGGGATCTATTATAACCCTAAATTTTATCATACATGCATACCTAGCATCAGGCCATATTAATTACTATTTTTTCCAATCCAATACTAAACAAATCTTCTTAAAAACACTATTTTTGAAGATGTACATGCCCTGCATCACTAATGCCCACGTATGTACACTAGATTCCCCACTACTTCTTGCGTACATACGCTAGCTACACTATTATAGCCAATGTATGCCCACAAAAGTTGAAAAAAATAAAATTTTGCAAGGGATCCATTGAGATTACGGGCTATTGGGTAGTTTCCCAACTAATCCACCTCCTATACCCTATCACCCAACTGAATAACCATCCCTTTTTTATATTAAATGAGGTGTTGGAGTCTCTGTTACACATCAAAATTACTCACTAAGATGATGGCCTAGTGTCGTCATTACCAAATGTTGTAAGTGTCGCATTTCACCCACAAGTGTCAAAAATACCATATTGTTGTCAAGAACACTTGGAAGACACCTCAAAGACTAGTTTTGAAGAGGAGAAATCATTTGACAAAAAGTACAAGTCTTTTTCCATTGAAAAAACCACTAAAAAGTCAATTTTTGGAAGGGAGCGCTCCCCTATTCTCTGTTAGGGAGCGCTGGTGCTCTGTACCCTCTTATGGGGGAGCGTTGGAACACTCTGTACCCCATTCATAGGGAGCACTGCCCATTTTTTGCGTACATTTTGGTCTATTGAGGGAAATCAGGGAAGAATCCCCTCAATCTCTGAAAGTGGTTGGATTTGAATCTGAGGTCAAGCCTCAATCTTAGGGAAGATCCTCAACTGAAAGAGAGGAATCCTCAACTTATCCCAAAGATCTCTCAAGTGGTTGGGTCTATCCAAGATTATATAAGGAGGCCTTCTCATGGTGAAAGGGAGAGGATAAAGATTGAGAGATACCAAACTTATGATCTCATGAGTGGTATTGATATAGAGAGACATTGTAAATCATATAACTTAAGATCTCATAAGCAATATATTATTGAAGAATCACCATTCTATGTGTGGATTATTTGAGAAAGGGTCTGGACAAAGCGATCTTGGTGAAGTTGTTGCACTACATCCATGGTTGTAAGAAACACTTTTTTCTCATTAATACAAGTTCATGCTTGGCCTGTTTCCTTTAAAGTTTGTGTATATGAACTTGTTTCTTTCATAGATTCATTATAAAGCTAATCATAGTAGAGCAGGAAGTATTGTTGTTGTTTTGCATTGTACCACAAGACCTTCAACTAAACTTGGAGATCAAGATCAACTTGGAGCGAGAAAGGACAAACGTCAGTAAAAAGTTACTTACCCTTAATCCCTCTTCTTCTTTGATAGTTTATATTTATGATAAAAGAATGTCAGTGTCCATAATATCACTTTCTGTCTTGGAGTTAGGGGTATAGCTTCCAAGAGGAAATCCACTTGTCCACAGGGGGATTCTCCTGTAACAGAAATTGGTGACTCCACTAGGGAGGAGCTTTGATTTGTGATTCCTTTCCTAGGCCTTGTATTGGTATTTAGTATTTCTTTGGCCTTCTCCATACCATGTCTTTGATTCTTATATATGATTGATTGCCTCCTTCTGACATCACATTCACCCTGATTGACTGAGTTTGCTTGAAACTTTGACTTTCTGGGCATTTTTCTAAGTTTTGAGAGCGTAGCACTCCCCTTCCCTTGCTATCAAAGTGTTGGCACTCCCTGTTGGCCTTACACAGAGCATTGGAATGCTCTGGTTCCCTTTACACCTGAGCACTGCTTCTTTTCTGTGAGAAATCTTCCAGGGTTTTCACTCTCTTAATTCATTTCTTGATTCTGTCACTTGCTCAAGAGTTTTACAACCTCAGTAAATCTTGGTCCTAGCCTTCAAAACTATGCTTTCTAAGAATTGATCACCTTTTGTTTGTAATTTTGACATTTTTCTTCCTTACCTTGAAGTCACTCTTTGTTTTTCACGATTTAGAGTCAACTTACTATTTTCTTCTCATTTATCTGACTGAGTGGAAGATTTTGTGAGGAAACTCAAGGATCTATGCACTGTTCCATTTGATATTTGAGGTCATTTTCCCAATAAATTCTTGGTTTTTCATCATCCATTACCTTTCTCCTACCTTCACTAGAAATTTCACCTTTTTTCATACATTTTGGGTAATATTTTGAAAATTTTTGGCTATTTTTTTGAGTTTCTGGGAGCACCAACGCCCCATGTAGGCCATACCAGAGTGTCAGTGCTCCCATACAATGTTTTAGGGGGCGTTGCAACACTCTTTTCACCCTTCTAGGGGAGCGCTAGTGTCTTTTTTGAGTGAAATTGCCTTCTTTTGCTCAGTCTTTTGCAATCTGTTTTGTAGTACTCTTTACCCAGAGCCTTTGGTTGGTTTGTGAAGTTGTTTGGATTGGTTCCTGATGGTTTTTATTCTTATCACTCTCTTTTGTCTTGATTGTTGCTTGAAACCTCTTTCAAAAATGTGAAATTTCCTTTTCTAGCTATGTTTTTGTCGGGACAGTTTTGAGTGGTTTCTCTTTCTCCCTATCATTTATTGGATTCTTCTTCACATTTTATTGTCTTCCTTGGATGCTAACATTTGAAGTAGTAGAATTGCATGTTTTTTTTGGAATTTTGGGACATCGTGCATATGAAATGATGAATTTGTTCTCCTTCTCATGGGATATCTTTCGTCGAAATGAAAAGATTGCATAACTTTCGAGTCAGTCAAAACACCATATTATCCACGACATTTCCCTTTTGAGTAACAACAACCTTAAAAATAAAGAGATGAACTAAAATTGATTAGACATTTTTACTTTTTCTGGTAGCAAACCTACATTATATTAGATGTAGGGATTTGGAATAGGTGTGAAAGATTACTCTCCAAAGCTGCAAACAAACATAGGATCTTGTGTTAAGGAGCAGTGAAATCCAATTGCTACATTTTGTCCTGGGAATCCCTTCTCACACAAGGGTCAAACCTGAGTTCACATTGAGACTAGCAAAGTTACTCACCATTTTTTGTTGGTCATGGTTTAGAGATTGCGCATATTATGGGGGTCACTTGAAGGTATACCCACAATGTTGAATGGAATCCTTTCAAGTTGATTTCAGGCTATATACCCTACCCTTGTGCATGGATTAGACTGTCGATTGTTTCCCCAAGAATCATTGTTGTAGTTGGTAACCTTAGTGTCCTATCTCTTTAGGGTCTTTACACAAGGTGACTATGGAGGGGAAAGTATTCATTGTACCTAGAATCAACGTTGGCCAGACTCACTTGGGCTCCTTGGAGGGTATACCCACAATTATGTGTGGGGGCTTGCACTAGGGTGTAAGTCCATTAAGCAGGTCATCGAGATAACTTTTCCACCTGCTCTATCTCATACCCTTCTTACTTTGTTCGCGCAGTGTTGGATTTCATCACCAACTAGTGTGTTCATTGTGAGGAGGTTTTGTTTGCTTGCTTTCTTACTAGATTTTTAGCGTGTGTTGTTTGTTCTCCCTAGAAGAATTTAGGGTGGATATTTATTTTTATGGTGTCAGTTCCTGGAATGACCAATGAAGGAACCCCTTTGCCAGGGGAACCCTTTGTTTTTACTTCTTAAGGACACGTTGGTCCTCCTTACATCACTACTTTGAGCCTTCCAGGTCTCACAATTGGGTTACTAGTATGGTTGTTTTCCACTCTGGTGATCTCGAATGCAGGTGCTTCAGGTGTAGGCACACCACCCACACATCAAACTCATGTCGACCTTTCTCCTTATTCACCCATCAGGTATCCTTCTATTTCTCCTTCTTCTCCTAGTGAAAGCTCTGAAGAAAGTAGCCAAATTGATAAGAAGAAGAAGAAACGGAAAGAGAATAAGACTAACTAGAAAGGGACCAAGCCTCCAACTACATCAGATGTTGGATCCAAGCAACCACCTACTATTAATAGTACTGGGATTGTTGATGAGGTCAACAAGATTAAAATGAAGAATCTAAAACCAAAATTCCCTTGCAGTCTTTGTAATGGTGACCACTTTCTGAGGGATTGCCCTGGTATTCCCAAGGTCTTAGAAATGTGTTCCTCCACATCATCGACCCCTGCTGGACATGTTGGTGACACCCCATCAACTAGTGACATGAAGGTTGGTAAGAAGAAGACAACTGTCAAATTCCCTTGTATGTTATGAGAAGGTGATCATTATTATCACTTTTGTCCTTGTATGGATGAGGCTTCTTCTCTTTTGGAAAATATTCAACTTCCAATCGGTTATCGTAATATTTCTCCCAACCCATTGTTAGTTTATGGACTGGTCAATCTAGTTCCATCCCTGGTCAGTCCAGTCGATTACGTGGTCAATATAGTTTCATCCTTGGTTGAACCACTCACCAAAGTAGTTGATTGATTTCCATCATCAATCAGCCCCACTTTTCATCTGAAAAGTGGAACCCAAGTTATTGATCCAGTCTCATCATTGGTTAGTCCCACCCTTCATCCGAAGAGTGTCAAAGTGGTCGATCCAACTCTACCATCAGTCGATCCCACTCCTCCTCTAACGAGTGCCAAAGTTCTTGCTCCGGTTAAATCATCATTCAATCCTAGTCCTCCTATGAAGAGTGCCAAAGTGGTCGATATGGTTCTGCCATCGGTCGATCCCACTCCTCCATTGAGGAGTGCCAAAGTGGTTGCTCCGGTCAGATCATTAGTCAATCCCACTCCTCCTCTGAAGAGTCCCAAAGTGGTCCATCTGTTTCCACCTGTCGACCCCATTCTCCCCTTGGAGAATGAAACTCAAGTGGTCAATTTGATTTCACCATCGATCGATCCTACTCTCCCTCTAGAGAGTAAACGTGACACTACCCACATTTTCCTTGTTGATACAGGATCTACTATGTCAAGGGGCATTCCTCCTTCTCCTACAAAAACCCCTTAAAGTAATGAGGACATCATTTTTTATTGGGGTGTGATAACTGGACCTCGTCTTCCCTCTCACATTCCTTTCAAGATCACAATATAGGTTTTTGGTCGAGCCGTTCCTCAGATGTTGATAGATGAAGGTTCGTCTGTTAGTATTTTTTCCTCTATTGCTTGGCAAGATTTGGGTTATCCTAAGCTTGTGCCAGTTACCCAAACTCTATTCTATTTTAACAGAAGAACCAGTCACCCTTTAGGGATCCTTCCTCAGTTTCCTATAACTTTGGGAGGGAAAACTGTCTTTATTGATGTTATGGTAGTCCAATACCCCTTGGATTTCAATTTACTCCTTGGACGATATTATGTCTATGCCATGAAAGATATTTTGTCCACTCTTTTTCATGTGATATATTTTCCGCACGATGGAAGAATGGTGACTATTGATCAACTTTCGTTCGTTGGACCTAACTTGACCATCAACCCAATGACCTCCCTAAATGGTTCTTCTCTGTAGTCGATATCACCCCTGTCACAGGTCAATTATGTGGCGTTATCTCCCATGCCTTCAGCTGTCGATGAAGGTGATCCTCTCATTGTAAACTCATCCTTTTGTGACTTAGATTTGGTAGTTGATATGGTGATCTCTTCAGTAGGTCTATTGAATCATAATCTCCTTACCCCCGTTGCATCCCTCGACATGTGTTCCTTCCAGAGAATTATTCTTCCATCCAATGAAGATCTCTTGGAATCCATGACTGAGTTTTGTCTCTTGACATTGTGTCCTTCTAGAGCGTTATCCTCTTGGAAGCCATGATCAAGAAGAGTCCATGAGCACAATTTTCTTCTCTGTGGCAAGCTCGTTAAAAAATGAAACAGAAGTCATGAGAATAGTTTTTCCTCTCTGTGGAAAGCTCGTTAAAAAATGAAATAGAGGCCTTGAGCATAGTTTTTCTCTTAGTGGAAAGCTCGTTAAAAAATGAAACAAAAATCTGGGGACTAAACTCGGAGCCTTGACCATAGTTCTTTTCCTATGTCAAGCTCATTAAAAAATGAAACAATCACCTCTCCTATTAGGTCGAGTCTTTGTCTAGATCTCGTAGATGTCGAGTAGAGTCTTTTGTTAGATCTCGTATTCAAACCTTCATTTCATCCACCCTAATACTTTTTCTCCATCTAGTATAGAAATTGGTGACAACCTCACAGTCGGTGAATGAATTAAATCTTGGGGGGCATGTCTCCAGCCTTTGATGATAATTCCGGAGTTAAGCCACTAGCTTTCAAGCTAGGGGTAGAGTATCAAGCTTACTCTTTGTTCTTTCTCGGGCTCGTAAAAACATGAGAATGTAACCGAGCAACCTTTTATCTCTTTTTCGGGCTCGCATGGATACACGAAATAGGAACCCCTTGGAGTCGTCTTTAATCTCTTTTCAGACTCTCTAAACGTGAAAAAATTGTCAAGTGATCTTGCTTCCTTTCCCACTCATTAAAAGTTTTGAACATGCATCTTTCGAGTAATAATTTATCTCTTTTTTGGTCTCGTGAGACTAACATTACGAAAAAGGAAAACACTGGAGTTGTCTTTAAGTCATTCTCAGACTCTATGAATATGAAAAACCACCGAATTTACCTTCTTTGGACTCGTTAAACAATCATACATTGAAGGGCCCATATGGGACCAAACCCTTACTTATTCTAGTTCGTTAAATGAAGGAAGAGGGAATTACCAAAGGTGAGTTATATCGAGCATGTGTTACCCTCCTCGATCTCATTAAATTAAAAAGAGGTACTTGTCTATCTAGATGGGGGGAAAATTGAAGGAAGCAAGCCAAGCAGTTTTTGAGAACACTACCAGTAACTCTTACGATCACCCTTGAACATGACACTTTGTATTTTGACGCATTTTAATCCACTGAACCTATGCACTGAGCCAATCCTCTAAGTTTATTTTACTCCTTTGGGTCACATGACGAAAGTCACAACATCCACTGCATCATCAAGTTTTGGTCCATGTCATGTTTCTATTGTTGTGCCTCAATGTTAAAGGGAAGTATCTGCCTCGAGAGTCAGCCATAAAAAATATCTTGTTTCAATACTCATGTCAATCAATGTTCATTTGATATACCAATTTACATCTTTGTGTTAGTTTCATGTCATTGATGGGGGATACATCAATGCCCTCCTACGACGATTCTATTCCTGTCGACTTCAACACATTATCTAGGAGCTAGACTTAGAAACCAGTTAATACCTTGGGACCTGCATGCCTCAATTGCAAGCCTCCTCACATTCAAAAGTAGGTTTACATAATTGACCTCTGATCGGATGATTCCTCATATGTTCGACTTCATATCATTCATTCACATTCATCGAAATGTACTAGAGTACCTTTGGAATCATTGACATCAATGGTGATTTCCCTCGCAGTTGTTAACGGTTTAACTCATTGACCGATAATCAAGTGGTTTCTACCATGTTTGACATCAGGACATCTATTCACATGGTTAGATTCGTACTACATCAGTATCGGTAAGAAGACCCTGGCTTGATTTATCACTCATATATATACTTTTCCCAGGTTGCAAAGGAGTTCTTTTGAGCTATGACACATATACTATCACATAGATCAACTTTGTGTTCTTTTCATCTCATAGATCCACTGTGTATTATTTGTGGCTACGATCAGTTTAGGTCATAGGAATATAGATCCACATTGTATCTTCAATGGCTATACCTTTTATCAATATAATTATGGATCTGCAGTGTATTTTATGGTGGCCATACCTAAAACGTATTTATCACTCAAGCATAGGTATGCCTGCCTTGGGTTTGAAACATGTCATTAATGTTTGTTGGATGTTTGTGTGCAGCTTCTATCAAGTTCTCTACATCCGTACCCTTTCTTGAAAAATTCTACAAATTACTTCAGTCATCAGTTCTCGTATTCTAACTTTGCACTTTGGGGGGGAATCTATTACACATCAAAATTACTCACTAAGATGATGGCATGGTGTCATCATTACCAATTGTCGTAAGTGTCACATTTTGCCCACAAGTTTCACAAATATCATATTGTTTTCAAGAACACTTGAAAGACACCTCAAAGAATAGTTTTGAAGAGGAGAAATCATTTGAAAAAAAGTACAAGTCTTTTGCCATTGAAAAAACCACTAAAAATTCAACTTTTGGAAGGGAGCGCTCCCCTATTCTCTGTTAGGGAGTGTTCGTGCTTTGTACCCTCTTCTGGGGAGCATTGGAACACTCTGTACCCCATTTAGAGGGAGTGTTGCCCCTTTTTTGGGTAAATTTTGGTCTGTTGAGGGAAATCAAGGAAGAATCCCATCAATCTCTAAAAGTGGTTGGACTTGAATTTGAGGTCAAGCCTCAATCTTAGGGAAGATCCTCAACTGAAGGAGAGGAATCCTCAACTTATCCCATAGATATCTCAAGTGGTTGGGTCTCTCCAAGATTATATAAAGAGTCCTTCTCATGGTGAAAGGGAGAGGATAGAGATTGAAATATACCAAACTTATCATCTCATGAGTGGTATTGATATAGAGAGACATTTTAAAGCATCCAACTTATGATCTCATAAGGAAAATATCATTGAAGCATCATCAGTCTATGTGTGGATTATTTGAGGAAGGGTCTGGACAAAGGGAGCTTGGTGAAGCTATTGCACTACATCCATGGCTGTAAGAAACACTTTTTTCTCATTAATATTAATTCATGTTTGGCCTGTTTCCTTTAAAGTTTGTGTATATGAACTTTTTTATTTCATAGATTCATTATAAAGCTAATCATAGTAGAGAAGGAAGTATTGTTGTTTTTGCTCATTGTACCATAAGACCTTCAACTGAACTTGGATATCAAGAACAACCTGGAGCGAGAAAGGACAATCGTTGGTAAAAAGGCACTTCCCTTCTTCCCTCTTCTTCTTTGATAGTTTAGCTTTATGATAAAGGAATGTCAGTGTCCATAATAGTACTTTCTGTCTTAGAGTTAGGGGTCTAGCATCCAAGAGGAAATCCACTTGTTCACAGGGGGATTCTCCTGTAACAGTCCCATTCCAAGGAGAAAAATAGCTACAGTGAAACTCTTCCCATTTCACTTTCCCCCCTTGCCCCAAGAATTTGTAGCCACATTGTAAGTTTTGAGCCAAAATTCCCTATTCTTGTATTTTCCCTCATTCATAAGCATATTCCCATTCTCTAGAGATAAGTGTGAGAGAATAAGGATACATGGAAGCAGTTGGAGCTTGGTGAAGAGGATCCTAGGACTTGGTTCAAGGAGTAGTTGCTAATCTCATTTAGTAAGTGACTTTGTGAGATTAATATAAAGAAGTACTTTTTCCATCCTGCCATATTATGTGTTCAATCTTCATGTTTCATTTACATTTTTTTATGACATCTAACCCACTAATTCATATATAAGATGCATGTTTGTAGTTTCTTGTTTGTATTTTGTTGAGTGTAGGTCAGCCTTGGGAGGATACTTGTAGTCGAGAAGCAACCGAACAAAAAAGTATTGACAACGGACGCGGAGTTTAAGATAATACTACCGGATCCTTATACTTTGTATTTTATGCATGAATGTGGGTTATTGTTGGGATAGTTGTTAAAAGTAGGAGACTTTAGATAGTTATCTCTACCTGCACAATTGAACCCTAGTGTAGTCCATAGGGGGGGTTTTCCACTATAGTAATCTTCCTTCCTTTATCACGCCCTACCTAGGTATCAATGCCATACATGCATTAAAAATTATTATAAACATATCAATGAAGATATCAAGTAGGACTAAAGGAATTATTACCCAATTCTTTTCAAGTTACATGCTATATTGGCATGACTAATTTCCATAGTTTCATGATTGCCATCAACATTATTAATGTAACCTAGTGAGTTAATGCCTCGTGTGAAATCACATGATCCATTGATGAACCTATTGACAAGCATCCTCTTGTCCTGATCCTTTTCACGAGGTTTTCGGTCATAGATAGCTAGGTTTTCGGTTATAGATAGTTTTCTCAATGTGTCTATTATTGCATATGCATTTTAACTATTTTACTCTCTTTTATTTATTAAAATACCCATTCCTTAACTATTCACACATAGAAATTTTCTTAATGTAAATAAATACAATATAACAATAAGAGAGGAGTTGAGGAATTCCCCCTTCCAATTCCTCTCTACATACCATGGAACTACACAACATAGATAATCAACTCCATGGCCTTTATTCCATTCACATAATAAATCACTCGCTATGATATTCACATCAAAGCGACAATACTTAACTCATAGACCTAATCTATACTTCCAAATTTAAAAGCATACGACTCTAATCTAGAAACAAATTAGAGTTTAATGTTAGAAAAAAAAACTTCCTCGTTCCAGGTTTGTCTTGTTAGTCGCATGTGTTATTCACTGCTCCAATCCAATAATTGGTAAATTTGCATCTTCCTATGATGCCTTGCACTATATTTTGCTCCCATGGTAGTCTAGATTCAAACATGGCCTAATTAGGCCTTCAATGACCCATTTTCTAGTATGCATGGCATCTTTCTCTGCAACTCTTATTACTTGATTGTTTTCTTTGATATAGTCTGCATATAAAAAAAAAATAAAGAAAAAATGTAAAGCTCAATTATAATGAAGTATAATCAACATATGAATCATATGTAAATAAAATTTATTGAAATATTCATCATCACTTAAATTCAAATGAATTAATCAAATCAAATACAAATTCAACTATTTCACATAGCAAGAAGATTCAAATATGATCAACCATTATTATAATGATAACATATCATGCTCTTTTAAACAAATGAATTATCGTTCATTTACATGTTCACACAATGTGTTATGGGTGGATTGTAGGTACTATATAAAACATACCCACTATAATTACCAAAACAAGTATTTTTGGTCTAATTCTATTCAAGAGTCACAACAATATTAAAACGTTTCCTATAACAAAAATCCATTTATAGAATATTTTATTCTAAATGTAATGAAATATTTTATAATCATCTTGATAAGAAAACACATACATCAATTATTTCCTAACTCAAGTTTTTACCAACTTTCCCAATTAAAGGTCTAATGGAAAATTATCACTCAAAGTGGTGATACTCTTCTGCCTTTCAATAAGAGCATGACTAGCCATAGTAATTTCTATGCAATAATTAAACATTATAAAAAAATCCAATTCACATATTAATTTCCTATTCAATTGGAGTATCAATCAATAATGACACTTTAAATGGTTATTGATATCCAATAGATTTACTAGCCTATGTGCATCATCCTTCCAGTGATTTAGTGGAAATTCATAGTAACTTCAACTCATACTTAGGATCATTCAATTGTATGAGAGTTCATAATAATTCACACAATAAGTTTCAAAAACATTTTTAAAGTATTTGTCTCTCTTCCAAATGGAAGCTAGCAACAAGATAAAATATGTATTATCTCATGTCATACATAAAACTCTTGCACACTTGCTATATAATATTTGCATACTGTAATTCATATTACATAACATAGCATAACCTTAAATATGAAGCCTAATTAGGTAAAAATGGCATTACCAAAAAATAACAATTACAATTTCTTGTTTTACAGTCAAACCCATCTATGCATTCATATCAATAGACATTCATTCAAGTTAAGAGATGTATGCAATCCTCTTTGTGAATATTATCTTCACTTTGGAGATTTATAAGTGTAACAAAACTACACATTCATATGCATACATGATCCTCAAGGGTGTCGCCACTAAGTCTCATTAGCAATATTGATAAACAACCAAAATTATATTTTAAAATCAGTTAAATGCTTTCATAATAATCATAAGATAAATTCATCTTAGCAGACATCTAGAACACCATGGATGAAATATATTTTCACGTTTAAGGAAGACAATCCTAAGGAATAAGTTAATACCTTTAAACACATGCATTAAACACCATATACATTTAACAAAGATAATTTTCATCAACAGATAAGGCTCTTATCCTACTAGGTGAACAACATATCACTCAAGCAAAAATACCCAAAAATAAATAATGCATAACATATATATGGTAAATGTATTCTTGGAGTGTAACAATATAACACCCTGATTTCCCCCATGACTATAATTATGTTGATACTTTATATAATGTGGTGATGAATCTTGTAGTTATGTGTGATTAATGAAAAATACCATACATATGACTGAGAGGGAAGAGACTTGAAAGTACTAGCCATGATACCATGAGTGGGAACTAATGAGGTGGCATGGTGAGATGGATTGATGAGGTGGAATGGAGAAGCTTCAATGAGGAAAATAGGAATCTTTGTTAACACTTCATGCTACACTTACAAATTGAATACACCACTTTCTCATGTACTTTAATCTGCAAGAAACCACATGAATTATAATGAAGGATTAGTATTGGTGGATAAGGAAGTTAATATTTCTAATAGTCCCGGCCTCTTGAGAAGATGAGGGATCAAATGAATAATATGATAGAAAGGACGCCATAGATTTTCCCCTTCTGGAATTCATACCTCAAATAGAATGTTGTTTTTGTAAGAAGCCATGGGAATCCTAAGGGATTGGTAGAGGAAGAGGCACAAAGGCGAATGGCACATTGAAAACATATTTTCATTGGTGCAAAGTGTAGAAGAGAAAAAATTGGAGAGTTATTCTTGAAGAAAACATGAAGCTCGTCCAAAATACTAATGATCATCCTAAAACAAAGAAGATATGGATCCAGACTAGGGAAATAGGGGGTTGCATCTTGGTACCTAATGCAAATAAACCAACACTGGTAAGGATATGTCATCGAGGAACTATATATAAAATAAGGGGCTCCCTTGTGCAGTGGAAATCCAGTTGGGAATCTACCTTATAAACCTATGGAAGCCCTGATATTAGTGGGAAGGGGGGAAATTGTGTTTTTATCGGTGGAGGAAGGAGAGTAAACTTCCTGGATCATTCTGATATTGAGAACTAGTGGAATCATTCATATTGTGATATCGGGGCTTGTTACAAGGGTGGCATGTTGTAGGAAGGTACTTTGCAGCATAGCCTAAGGTTGGGAGGAAAGACATCATCTCTTAGTCAGTTGGTTGTCGATAATTATTTGAACATATAAGTGTTTAATTGATATGTTTGAATGTGTGTTGATGATATAAACATATGGCTATGCTTCAAAGTACCTTCCTACAAAATGCCACTAGCATTATTCTAGGGGTGACATGTGTCTAAAATTGAATGGTTGATAGAATGAGAGTGGTCCTGGAGGTTGTGGAAGTATTTAGGTATTCACTTCAACCCTGGTCATTAGATCTATATGTCGATAGATCTCATTCGTTCATTGGAAGTTGGTGGGAAATAGGCTTGGAATGAGGATAGGAGAATAAGACAATGATGAAGAGGATATCAATTTCAACGGCTGTCATTGATCAAAGAACAGGAGAGATAAAATCTCAGTCATGGAATTTTTGTAGGTCCCACCTATTCACCGTATAATATTTTAAAGGAGTGGATGTTAATTATCACCAAGTTAGAGGCACCGAAACAATCAAATTCATTATATGTTGAGGTATAAGAACCATCGGATCCAGGAATGGACTCATTAGATAATTTTTCATTAGAATTTCATGACTGGGGTGACTCACAAATCCAAATGGGAAGAAACTTGATGACGATGAAGATAGGCCCAAGTGATCGAATTCCCAATGGGCCAGGTAGAAAGTGTCATGCTATATTCTAATTCAGTTCCACATTGGTTGGCATGAGTGGAAGGGTGCCACATGACTTCCACCTGGGAGTGACTTCCACTTGAAAGTGAGGTAGATTTGATAGTTGAAATCCTACAAACTTCTTGAGGTTGTAATATTCAATTTATAACTCAGTTTGGAGCATGGGTACAGTCATTGGAAATCTCTCAGTGACTACAATTAATCTATGATGATTATTTATAGAGATGAGACATGTGATGAAGGTATATTTTTGACACCCCATCATCCTAAGCAAGGATTAGAGGGTTGAGTGTTTTACAGAGTGGTGTCAGAGAAAATTTCAAACTCTAGGCTTGAATGGGTCGCCCAGGCCGCTTAAATGTTTTTAAGAAGACTTTTAGTTTTCCACTAAATGCATGCTATGATGATGATTCATGTAATGGATAACAATTGTTTTCTATTTAATCATGTAGGAAAGAGGAAGTGAATGGTGCAGCACAACATTGAAGGAAAATCACACCTCAGAGATGAGGAATATGATGGTAGAATTCATAGAGAGACCCCTTCAAATTTGGTATCCACTATTAGGAGTCTAAAGGAAGATAAGGAAAGGCTCATGAGAGCATGGGATGCACATGCATAGTTGAATGCAATGCTACTACAGATCTTGTTTGAAATTCATAAGAATTTTCAACTTGGCCCCAATAATGCAGATTTGCATCAATCAAAGAGGTTGAAAACCAATTCAGATTCCCAAAAACATGGATTTTCCTATAGCAATGTGGGAAAGAGTTCTTACAAGAAAATATATTAGAATGTTGAGAAGAGTAAATCTCATGGAATTATTTCCATGGAGTCATCCAGCATGAATATTTCTTCCAAGGATTTGTCCAATGATTAAATTGATCAAGTGCTTTAAGGAAAAAGAAGAGGCATTCACATAGTTCTCTGACTAAAGAATTCAATAAGGTTAAGACACCTACCTTTGATGGATAAATTAAGAAGGGATAAGAAGTTAAATCTTGGTTGTTGGGATTGAAGAGATAGTTTTGAGTACATAGTTATTCTGAGAATACCAAGGAAATAATTGTCATATTCAACCCAAATGAAGGAGCTTCCATATGGTGGGAATATCTCACAAAGATCAAAGGATTGAAGGAAATAAAACTGACTTGGAAGAAGTTTGTGAAGTACTTCAAAAAGGCATACCTATAGGAGAAGTGCTATGATGAAAAGATCAAGGAATTTCATGAGCATAAGTTGGGAAAAATTACCATGGATTCCTATTCCAAGATATTTATGGATCTGTTGAGGTATATTCCTTACCTCAAGGATGAGAAATCATGAATACAAATTTTTCTCAGTGGATTTACATAGTCCTACCAGGAAAAAATCAAGTTTGACACGTCGAAGACATTGGAGGACACTATAAGGAAGGCCAAGTGTTGTTATGAATAAACCATACATAAGTCAGAGCCTCCTAAGGATTGGAAGAGAAGAGATAAGAGTGGGTCCTAAAAAATGGATTTAAATCATTCCCTTACAAGAATCAGAAGAGAGATTGTTATCACTAAAAAAATTTCTGCAAATGGTCACATGAATCCAGCATCTTCAAACAGCTATGAGTCCACCCATGGACCAAAATTACCAAAAACGCATTTCCAAAAGGGCCAAAACTATACAAACAGTTACAAAATCAAGGTGTGCTATGACTACATAGGGCACGTGCACACATGCGCCATCCAAAAACTCAAGAAAAGTGCACATGCACATGATGCGTGACTGTGGACGCTAAATTCCGCGCACACCTGAGAACGACGCATTTATGATGTTGGTTGGCCTCCCACCCACTTCTGGTTCATCTTCCAAGTTGATTTGACACCCAAATCTCTGTTGGATCTGGCTGGGTGGTTGGTCAAAGATCTAAAGGTTCCCTAAACAACCCCTTTTCACACTAAACGTTGGTTGCACAATACCTCAAAGTGGTGCTATAAAACAAGGCCATGGGTGCACTACATTTTCAAGGAATTCATTTGCAAGGTTATGCTGCTGCTATTCTCTTGGGAAATCCTCTTGTTAAGAACCAAATATCAATATAGCATAGAAAAACCTCAGAAAAAGTACTCAACGCCTTGAAAAAGAGATAATTTCAGATAATAAGCCTCTTCGAGGGGGCAACCTCCTTTTACCCCACTTAAATGTTCAAGTACAAGA
>ML785416.1:594737-648132 GCA_009831015.1 Picea engelmannii
TCATGGGATGCATTTTCACTTTCGGGTGTCTTCTATGTTACGAAATTTTTCAATACTTCCATGATCTCCCCTTTTAAACCATCCATCTTAGTATCCAACTTAGCTTCTATTGAATCCATCAACTTAGCTTCCATTGAATCCATATTCTTTTGTAGTTCATTTATGTCCCTACACATTTATTCACCTTCATCAATAGTCTAATTAGGATTTTCTGCAGGCTTATTTGGTGTAGAAGGTCCCTTTTTTGGTGGCATGTTGGCCAAGTATCACTTTTGAATCTTGATTTTGAGGCAGTTCTTCTAGACAATATTTATTCTGTTCTATCTCCCAAGTTTTGGCCCTTCTGGGTATGAAACATTATTTTAGGTATTTCTCTAATATTTCTTCTCTGTAATGCCACAGGTCTGATCAAAATTGGATGTGCCAAGTGGAATTTATGGTAACTTCCTCACAACTTGTCAATTTTTGGCCTTTCCAAGAGATCTCCCTTGTATAGCATGCCCTGCAAAAAATAATTGATATCAAATTTTGACACTCACATCCAAAATACTACAGACTGTCCACGATCCAATGAAACCATTCCCACTCAATTTGGATGCTCTAGTAATAATTTATCATTGTTTTACCTAGAACACCTTCTTCAGACTAGTCAATAGGACTAGTCAGATACCCTATCTTACACAAGGTGTATATAAAAATTTAAGATGACCCAGAAGATGAAATGTCTACCACAAATACCTTACTAATTTATGTAAATGGCCTCCAGATTTCAAGGTCTGAAACATTACAAAAAAAAATTTATAGCGAAAATTCCGCAATGAATCATTTCAGGATGATTCTAGAACCCTATCTTGTACATGATGTATCTATGAAAGTGTAAGACCTCAGGATCGGAATTTTGAACCCAACATACCTTGATCTATCTACTAAATATCCTCCAATCCATTCCTTATGAAACGTTGTAGAAAACAATTTATAGCCAAAATGCCACAATGTCTTAGATGTAGCAGCGAAACCCCAAGACCTTGATCTCTAATACCATATGTTAAGAAAAAAATATCAATATAGCATATAAAAACCTCAGAAAAAGTACTCAACACCTTGAAAAAGAGATAATTTCAGATAATAAGCCTCCTCGAGGGGGAAACCTCCTTTTACCCCACTTAAATGTTCAAGTACAAGATGATTCAAAATGAAAATGTCTCATTGGTATATATAGGAGTCTAGGAGGTATAATTACAACTAATGGCCTAAAGCCGACATAAATAAAATAAAATTACTAATATAATATGCCCCAATTAAGGGGTAATGAGACAATATTAGGGATTAACACCTCTTTTCTCATCAAGAGCATACTAGCATCATTCCATTTTGGCAATCCACCTCACCTTTTGAGTGGATTATCTTGGGATTCTTTCACCATTTATTTCAAGTTTCAAAGTTGTAAGAAGAGATCAATTGTGGGGGTCCAAGAGCCCTCCCTTGGAGGAAGAAGGGACCCAAAGTCCCCTTTCTTCTCGGTGTTTTCTTTTTCACTAATACGATCCTTTCCATTGGTGACATGAGTCTTGTTTGTTTCTTGTTATTATGTCCTTATGCTCTATAGTTTAGTTGTTCTTTCCTTTTCTAGTTTAATTCTTAGCTTAGTCTTTTATGTTTCTTTTTATAACCCTTTCCTTCACTGCTATCTTGCTTAGCTAACCCAAATAATCTTGTAAGAACCTTTGTTTTGCTCATTTAGGTGACAAAAGAGGCACAACATAGATGATCTGTTTGGTCAGCCAAGAAGAAGTGTGCATCAGCAGAATTTTCCATCTCAAAGTGGAAATAAACCAACAAAGTAGGAAAGAGAAAGAGTAGAGGAACCAAAGAAAGGGCCTCTACAATTTTGGGGTTATGGGGAACCAAATTTGTTGAGGGATTTTCCTCACATACATATTGAAAACAAGAAAATTCATAATGTGTAGGAACCAACCACAGTCAATCATGTGGCCAGAAGTGTGCCAAGGATATATGCAGGTGTGGAAAATCAACAAGAAGACCACAGAGCTTCTGTAGTGGAGCTGGAAGTTATATTTTCCAAGCAACCCATTTCTATTTTAATTGAACCTGGATCTAATATTAGTTATGTCTCAGGTTAAGTTATTGAAGCATGTACCTTACATAGAAAGAAACATGCAAATTCATGGCTAGTCCAATTAGCCACATGAAATAAGAGAAAAGTGGTTGATTTCATAGAATCTTATCCATTTGAGATAAGTGGACTATGAACATGTGCATCCTTGAATATCCTGCCCTTAGGATCGTATGAGGTGTTGCTAGGCATCGAAAAAATAGATTCCCATAAGGAAAAACTGAATTGTTATGAGAAAACATTGGAATGTGAAGATGAAGAAGGAAATGCAATAATTTTGCAAGGAATTCAGAAGCCAGTTTCGGTTAGGAAAATATTGGTGTTGTAGATTAATTAATTTCATTTGGAAAGGATTCCCCTTGAATGTTGTACAATTTCTTAATCAACAAAAGGCAAGGAGATGAAGACTAAAGATCACCTTTTTTGTGGTAATTTAAATGTGTTTTTCTAGAGGAGGTACCTGGACTACCTCCAAAGAGATATATTTATTTTTTAATAGATCTTGTACCCAAGGTTGTACCAACATCAAAAGTACCCTACAAAATGAGAACACCAGAATTGGTTGAGTTGAAGGTACAACTAGAGATTTTAGAAAAAGGTTACATCATGTCAAGTGTATCCCCATGGGGAGTTCCATCCTTTTATTTTAGGAAGAAGGATGGTACCTTAAGACTATGTATTGACTATAGGTAGTTGAACAAGATGACCATTAAGAACAAGTATCCATTACCCAATATTGATGATCTCTTTGATCACCTTATGGGAGCCACAATCTTCTCTAAGATTGAATTAAGGTCTCAATACCATCAAATCAAGATAAAGGATGAGTAAATCCACAACACATCCTTTAGAACAAGGTATGGACACTATGAGGTCGTAGTGGTGCCATTTGGACTTACAAATGCACCAATCAATTTCATGTGTTTGATTAATAATGTTCCCAAGGAAATTGATGAATATTTGGTCCATTTGGACTTACAAATGCACCAACCACTTCTCTTTGACTTGCTAAATTTTTTATGAAGAAAATTTTCATATTAAATGGTCTTCCCAAGACCATAATCTCGGATAGATATGCTAATTCCCACAACAAAAGGTGATCTTGCAAGATTGGGAACAAAATTGTTGTTTAGCATGGCCTACCATCCTCAACAAGATGTTAAGACAAAAATAGTGAACAAATTGTTAGAATACATGTTAAGGATGAATGTCATGCATCATCCCAAGCAATGGGAAGAATATCTACCTCTGGTAGAGTTCGTCGATAAAAATGGTTATCAAGAATCATTGAAGTTAAGATGGTTTGAGCTCCTATATGGAAAAAGGTGTAGATATACAATTAGTTGGGATCATCCAGTGGGTAGAATCACACTTGGAATATAAATATTGGAGGAAATGGGACATACAGTAATTAAGATAAGGAAAAATCTAAAATTATCCCAAGACAAACAAAAGCGCTATGGAGATAGAAAGAGAACCCATAAATATTTAGTGGGATATCATGCATATATTCGAGTAAAACCCAAGAGGATTTCATTGAAAATGAGAAAATGTGTTAAGTTGGAACCCCGCTACTATGGACCATTTGAAGTCCTAGAAAGATTTGGTCCAATAGTGTACAAACTTGCCTCACCACTTATTGTTATAGCACATAATGTATTCCACATATCCTTGTTGAAGAAATATATTCATTATTCAATAATGTTATTGATTGGACTGTGATATAGGTCGAACCAAAGCGACAATTCCATCATGAACCTCAATGCATCCTGGAGAGGAGAGAAACAACACTCCAGAATCGAGCCATCATGCATCTCAAGGTGAAATGGAGGAACTTTGGAGAAGATGAGGCTACATGGTAGCTGGAAGATGCCATGAAGATGGAATACCCTTTTTGTTTTTTTGTATAATCATATATATGTATGTATATGGTTTTTTAAACAAAGAGGACAATGTTTCTTTAAGGGGGGGAGAATGTAGCACCATGTTTTCCCCCATGATTGTAATTATGTTGAGACTTCATAATTTGATTATGAAGCTTGTAATTATGTGTGGTTAATGAAAAATACTAGACAACTGACTAAGAGGGAAGAGCCTTCAAAATAATAGCCATGATATCATGAGTGGGAAATGACGAGGTGGCCTGGTGAGATGGATCGATGAAGTGGAATGAAGAAGCTTCAATGAGGAAAATAGGAAGCTTGCTTAACACTTTAGCCTACACCTACAAATTGAATACACCATCTGCTCATGTATTTGAATATACAAGAAACCATGTGAAATGTAATGAAGGAGCGAGATTGGTGGATAAGGAAATTAATACTATTGATAGTATTGTTCTATTGAGAAGATGAGCAGTGAACTGAATAATCTGATAGAAAGGACACCACATATTTTCCCCTTCGATAATTTGGACCTCGAACAAAAGGTCTTGTTAGAAAGAAGCAATGGGAATCCTAAGGGATTGGTATAGGAAAAGGAAAAAGGTGTAAAATCATCACTAGACAAGAAAGAGGAAGAGGCACATAGGAAAATGATGCATTGAATATAGGTGTTCATTGGAACAAAGTGAAGAGGGGAATAATTTGGAGAATCTTTCTTGAATACAATCTGAATATCGTCCAAAATATTGATGATCATCCTTAAACAAAGAGGACATATATCTAGATTGGGGCAATAAGTAGTTTCAACTTGGTACCTACTGGACAAAAATTATCATTGGTAAGGGGAGGTCACTAAGGGTCTAAATAGAAGAGAAGGGTGTTCATTGTGCATAGGAAATATAGTTGGAAAGGTACCTGATAAACCCAAGGAATCCCTCATCTTTGTGGGAAGGGGGGAATTCTGTTGTTGTCAGTTGGTAAAGGAGAGGAACTTTCCTGGATCATTCTGAGCTTGAGAACCAGCTGAATCATTCCCCTTATGATATCATGGCTTGGAATAGGGGTAGAATGTTGTAGCAAGGTACTATACAACATAGCCTAAGTTTGGGAGGAAAGGCATCCTCTCTCAATCAATTGGTTGTTGATAATTATTTGAGCAAATAAGTGTTTAATTGATATGTTTGAATGTGTGTTGATGATGTAGACATGTTTTTTTTTCGATTTAGAGGGAGATGTGAATGAATAAATAATAAATTAAATTCTTGAGTAAAATGGAATATTCTTGTTTGTTTTCACTATTTTATCTTTTAGGTCATGAAAATAAGTCAAGTGTGGTAGTTTGAATCCATGAGGATATTGCATGTTAGGAGGAAAGCTTGCAAGATACGAAAAAAATGTTCAATTAGAGGGCGATTTGATCACCTTAGTATTCAAGATTTTTTTGAATGGGTAAAAATCCTTGTGGTCTGAGGGAACCTCCTATTCCTGAGTGGAAAGTTTACAGGATATGAAAAAAACCTTTAGTCGAGACTAGAAAAGGGAATACTATGGTGTGTGGGGAAGGTCTCTGTGTAGTTCGGAGAGTCTTATCCTTGTTAAATATTCCACTTGTATTGAATGGGAAGATTACAAGACATGAAAACTTCTTCCCCAAGGAAGAAAGAAAGCCATAGTTGGTCTCATAGGAGTTCTGGAAGCCTTGAAGATAGAAAAAAACCCTGAAGAACTCTTGAAATTGGCTAAGTCCCAATTTCAAACCATTATCCAGTAGAAAACCCATTGTGTTAGTCAAGGGAGATCACAGTCGTTGATTCAGAGTGGTGAATGAATATTAGCCATATGTCAAAGGGTGAGGTCTTCGAAAATTATGAGTTGAGAAGTAGAGAGAGAGGGTCCAATGAAGAAGAATTTCTAGAGCCATCGATTTGGTGTGATGGGAAAATCAAGAAACATTTCAGGAGGCAAAGGAGTTATAGAGAGAAAGGAATGGAGCAAGAATGTTTGACGATGATGATAGAGTTTTAAAAATGATGAAGTATTGAGAATGAATTAGAATCGTCTATATTTGCATGGGAAAGATAAAATCAAATTCATAGATCATCGTGGATCCCACGTAAATGAGGGAAAGGGGAGAGTGATTCCATGTTGATGAGGATGAAAGAATGGCAGCTAGCATGCCTCGAGGGGTGAGATGTGTCATAAGCTAAATGGTTGATGGGATGAGAGTGGTCACAGAGGGTGAGGAACTACTTAGGTATTCACTTCAATCCTGACCATAATATCTATAGGACGTTAGATCTTAGTCATTCATTAAAAGTTGGAGAACTAGAGGTTTAGAATGAGGATAGGAGAATAAGATGAAAAGGAAGAGGAACTCAAGGTAAAAAAATTTCGTTGATTGACGAATATGAGAGATGAAATATTAGCCATGGAATTATTATAGGTCCCACATGTTCACCCTATAAGAGGTTAAAGGAGTAGACGGTAATCAACATGCAAGTTAGACACATCGATGAAATTAGAGTCATTAGATATCAAGGTCCGAAAACTATCGGATATAGGAATGGACCTGTCAATTTGTTCGTCGTCAAAATTTGATGACTGGGGTGACTCACAACTCCAAAAGAGAAGAAATATGACAAAAGTGAAGATAGGGCCAAGTGATCAAAGTCATTGATTTGGAATTCCCGATGGGCTAGGTGGCAGGTGTCATGCCAGATTCAAAGTCATTTCCATGTCAGTCGGCATGCGTGACAGGGTTTCATGTGAATGCTACGTGGTAGTGAGGTGGATTTATAGTTAAAATCCCCAAAAAATTGGGAGGATGTAACTTTTGATTTAGAGCTCAGTTTTGAACATGGGTACAATCATTGGAAATATCCCAATGAGTAGAATTCATCTATGAGGATTCTTTAGAGAGATTATGTTAGACAATTGGTTGTCATTGATGTCAATAGATGTGATGGGTGTATTTGGAGAAGTCTCAAAAGTGGTCCTCTTATGGCGTAGGTCTAAGAATGGCCCCCACGGGAAGGTGCTTTGAATAATTCTACAAGAAACCCATAGGTGTGGTCATGAAGTACGGAGTTGTTTAAGGAATAAGGACATGAAGTATAGTGTAATTGTAGGTAACACACACATAAATGGATATTTCTTGTCATTTCATTTCCAATGATAGGTGGAACATCACATGGTTCCTCATGGTTGAGGAGTTATGTCCTTCTAAAGTTAGAATCCCCAAATAATGGTTAAGAAACCCCTACTTGATTACAAGTCAATTAATGAAAGGGTAAAGTGGTTGAAACAAGAAAGTGGAGAAGCCCTAAAGTAAGGAAAGAATTAAACTTTAAAAAGTATAAATACACCACAAGAAGTCCTTCACAAGTACACAAACAAGTTCAATTCTTATATATCTTTCAAGTGATATTTTGGTAAATCTTTTCATAGAAAATCTGAGGAAGTGAAGTCTAAAATAGTGAATTTTGAGGTAGTGAAGGAAGAAGTCTATGAAAATAAATTTTGGAGGTCATCCACGGGTCGCAGCGGAGAAAGGCGCGAACATCTGTGGGTCACATTGGAGAAAATCATAGACATCCACAGGTTGGTTGTTTAAGAGTAGAGGATTTGAGAAAAGGACTTGAATAAGGATGTTTGGTTTAGGTTGCAGAAAGGTTTGATGGTTTAATAGGGTTGTCATAGGATTTGAGATAGTATGCTTCAGGTTTCATGAGTAAAGCTATGTTTTTATGTGTGTTTATCATGGATAACATGGCACATTCCTGAGGGATATCTTGGAGGCCCTTTTGGTTTATAGTTACATATGTTTAAGTTCCATGTTTTGGTTTACATGCTTGAGACATATCTTTGGTACATTCTATATGGTTGTGATGGTTCATTGTAAGAGGCACATATTTTTCATGGCATGTGTTTGTGAAATATCTTATGGTATATGGTATGATGCATGCTTGAGGTACATTTGGTACTTGACTTGGATAATTGATGTTGATATGGTCTATATGAGTGGATCTAGTTGATATATCAGTGACAGAGATAGTGACAAGTTATAGGTTGATGCACAGTTGATGAATAGTTGATGATCAACTATAGGTTAGATATAGTGATAGGTTGACAGGTTATAGGTTGATGTGACAATGGAAATTATAGTGACAGTTGAAGTGATAGTAGCAGTGATAGTGGAAGTGATTGTGGTAGTGACAATTTGTTCAACAATTATATTTCATGGCGATGGGATGGGGAAAGGAAAGGGAGTTGTAGCCTCCTTTCAGATGTTGCTGGAGAACACAAGAAGTTGGAGATTTCTTCAGGTTGGAGCTTGGGAATCATGGGGTTGTATCCTTCTTCTAGTTGGAGCCAGAGAATTCAGGTAGTTTGAGATTCCTTCGTAGAATCCTTCTAGTTGAAGTTGGAGAATTGAGAAGTTGGTGATTCCAATGAATGTATTCTTTGATATATAATAAAATCATTATATGGTTTTCTCCTATTTGGGTTTCCACATAAAGTCTGGTGTATTGTGTCTATGTGATTGTTTATTATGCACTGTTGATTTGTGCTACTAATGATATATTGAATGCTAATGATAAAATATTGAACAATATTGATAAAGTTGAATGATATATATTGTAATTAGAATTGGTAAAAGTGCTCATACCGATACACCCCCCCCCAATTATTCCAACAATTGGTATTAGAGCAGGTCCTTCAAGAAATATTTTAACCACTAGAATGAGATCATGGAATACGATAAGATTGGAGAAATAAGGTTTGATGGTCAAAATTATGACTTATGGAGTAAAATGATGAAAACCTTTTTACATGCACAAGGATTTGATGTTTGAAAGTTAGTAGTAGATGGATATGCAGTGCCATCCACTCCCCCAACTGATAAAGATGGAAACATAATCATAAAAAATATCTCAAAGGCTAAAGGAACCATTATAAGAAGTCTGGATGATTCAGTATTTGTCAAATTTATGCATTGCAACACTGCAAAGGATCTTTGGGATAAACTTCCAAATATTTACGAAAGAGATGCTAAAGTCAAAGAAGCTAATCTTAAAACCCTTAGAGATAAGTTTGAGCAATTGAAGATGAAGGAAGGTGAAGGAATTACAACCTTCATTCTGTGATTTGAAGAAACAATGAATACTTTTAGAGGACTAGGAGAAGAAGTTGATGAATCAATGGTCATTTAAAAGGTTCTAAGATCTCTTCCTATGAGATTTGATCCTAATATATCATCCTTGGAAGAAAGAACATATATTGACAGTTTGAGCATGGATGAGATATATGGAATATTCATAATTGATGAAATGAGGATAGAACAAGATAATTCAGACTTGAAGGAAGAAAAGTTCAAGGAATCCAAGAAGACAAAGAAATTGAACAAGCAAAACTCAAAACCAGATTTTACTTGCAGTGATGATTTAGAGGAAGATTGAGAAGTGGAAAACTTCGTAAGAAAGTTGAAAAGAGGAACCAAAAATTACAAAGGTATGCTTCCATTGAAATATTTTGATTGTGATGGTAGTG
Source organism: Picea engelmannii (assembly GCA_009831015.1). Classification (NCBI taxonomy): domain Eukaryota; kingdom Viridiplantae; phylum Streptophyta; class Pinopsida; order Pinales; family Pinaceae; genus Picea; species Picea engelmannii. The sequence continues at coordinate 604,305 of ML785416.1, forward strand.
GTTATTTTTATTCTAAATGTACTTATGCTAAGAATAAAGGTATCGATGAAGAAGATGATCCTAAGAATAAAAATAAAAATAAAAAAGGAGAGAAGAGAAGGAACAAAAATGAATTCTTCAAGAAACGTTTCTACTCAAAGTAAGACAAATCCTCATCAGATGAGGATGATGATAGTGACAGTGATTCAGAAAGAGTACTCTCCATGGAAGTAGATGACGATGAAGAATATTCTGAAGTAGAAGGTGAATTTAATCTCAAAGAAGAATTAATTAGTGCCTTAGAAGAACTAAGGAAAGAAAGAAAGAAAAACAAGTCACTCAAGGTAGAATTAAATATGAAAGAAGGATATTACAATTCCAACTTAGAATAAATTGAGTAGATCATCACGAAGTTAAAAATCTAGGTAGAATAAGACATAAGGATTGAAGAAACACTCATAATTCAGTTAGACTAAAAGGAGAAGATGATTGAAATCCTTGAAGAAGAAATAGTCATTTTAAGAAAATATATTCAGAAGAAAGATATGTAGTAGAACAACACCAAAATATTGGATGAGATCATCAAAATTCAAAGGCCATACTATGACATGTTCCGGCTATGATACAACCAGATGTAGACTATGTTATCACTTTGTGATTTCCAATGGCTGTCGACGATGTAACACCCCGGGTTTTGAACCCCCATTTTAAATAATGTATTGTTACAATGCTGAGAGGCCAGGGTACCCCAAACAATTATTAAAAGGTCAGTGTGCCCAAGACATGTAATGTTTTCTATCATTATTAATAATAAATACATTGTTGGCTTCTAGACGGACAAGGACTAGAGTTATAGGGGGCTAAATTCCACAAGAGAGAGGGCTTGAGGGGATAAGCGTTTATTCCTATGTTAATTACCCTTTTGACTAAGGGAGGGGATTGGTTACGTGAGTTTCTTGGGGAAGGATAGGAGGTTCTTTATTCCCCACAAAGTTACTTAAACCCACCTCTGGTCTGATGGGGGGGTTCGACTAATGGCTTGTTCATTGATTTTCCTGTACATTCATTCATTTCCCTCATGCACTTTCATGCACTCACTCACCCATTCATTGATCCATCCTCAGCCGCATCTTAGCTTCGGAAATGAAACCGAACTGCTGAAGATTAGCCATGGTATAGTTGGTTGTAATGATTGCTGGTGCAATCCAGCCATGACCTAGGGCCTGCATGTTTGAGATGCATTGGCATGTGCCCTATTTTTCTCACAACTGCGAGTCCTGAGAGTTCTAGCAATGAGATTTTGGACGAGCTATGTCGAAGTCCCTTGAAAAAGGAGAAGGACTGCATGAGGGACTGTGTGGTAGAGAATGGTGGAGTTCCATTCCCTTGGGCAGTACAGGCTGGGTAGAAGAGATATGGGTACATGTATTGTTGTGGGTGTTGGGAAACCTATGAGAGCATGAGAAATGACTGGTTTGGGAACCCAGGTACACTCTAGAACCATCCTTGTGGATTCATAGCCCTGGCTTGGGGGTGACATTGTTGTTGATATTTGGAGTAGTGGTGTCTACGGTTGGGTGGAACGTCCTTAGTCTGTAGCTAGTTGATGTCACCTTTTTATAAAGATAAGTGCTCTTTATTGTGATATTATTATTTTTGTATGGATGCATTCCACTGTGTATGAATGTATTCCTCTATGTATTTCAATTATCGTTTAACTAATTCTTAGATTATTCATGTTTGTTGGATATTGTTGTGCAGATTGCTAAATATTGTATCCTATGCGTTCTTATTAATTAAATAAGGTATCGGTAAGAAAAGTAATTCCAAGGGAGGGCTTGTAGGTAGCATGCCCCGAATTATGGGTGGTTGGGGATGTTATAGTTTGGTATCAGTGCCTCTGGTTGAAACACTAGACCGATATGGGTCAGGTCTATTGGTTAGAGTCTTATGGTTATAGATCAAACTCTGACCATGGATTTGAAAAGCTCAGGAGGAATGGAGTTGTAGAATCCATGCAACGGTTAGATCACTAGAGACCCGTTGTAAGGGGTTTGAAGGATCGTGACCATCCCCTTCGAATTTAGGAGCGATCTCCACTATAGCATTAGGAGAGATCCGAGATTGTTGGATCGGAGGAAAGGTGAACAGGGGTTGTCCGATGAAAAGGAAGAAAGGTTTAAGGTCACCATCATCAGATCCCATTGGAGAGAGAGATCAACAAACAATCGACATTGCAGGGAACCAAGTTGCATGAGAGATAATTCCCCAAGGTGGCTCTGCAATCCAAAACCACAGTTTGACCAAGGGGTTACGTTTCATCGTTAGAAGAATTATGGGGCAAAAATAAGGTTATGCCAAACCATCGATGCATGCCCCCACAAATTGAAAGGAAGTAAGTGATGTGACATGTTAGGGCTCGAACATCAAAAATTTGTATAGATGAAGTAGATCCTAACCATTTATCACCAAGAGGTATGTGTCAACATATCAATAAATCTAGAGAAATTAGTTCAAGAGGTTTTTAGTTGAGATTTTAAACTCTTGAAGCCCAGAGATTTGGAGAGTTGAATTAAATCTCAATCATCCGATCATCTGAAATAAATCTCAGTCGCCAGATCATTTGGAGTAAATCTCAAGTGTCAGATGGTTGGAGGTGAATCTAGGCCGTCTGATTCATAAGAGACGTGGCATAAATCTGTGGATTTCGGGTGAAAGCCCGAAGTAATCCTCAACCATCTGATTCAAGGGTACACATGACATAATCCCATATACTTCGAGGAGGTTTGAATTTTGAAGTCCCGAAGCTCTAGACAAGCACTTTTTTAGCTAAGCACATGGTCATGGCCATGGTCATATGCAGATTGAGAGCTGAGGGAAGGAGTGATAAGGGCCGAATTGGTGGTCTCTGAGACAGAAAAGTGATAAGGAAGGATTTAGCTGCGGTTTCTAGTTGTGGTCACCTAGGAAGGTAGTTTGAAGGAAGCGCCTGTGGAGGATGAAATTATGTGTCATCCAAGGATAATAGGACACTGTTATTTTCAGAGAATGGAGATACGATCTCCATGAACAAAAAAAGGAAAGAGACCTATAACATGGTTTGGTAATTTTGTTTATCGTATGCATAATTCTAACAAAATGGTCGCTTGCACATTTTGCAGAATTAAGGGGTTTAAGAACATCAACTCAGGATGCGTATTCAGGAAATGGAAGAAGGAGAGGGAGCCTCTAGTCATGATAAGGAGGCCAAAGGCTAGAGTACCAGAGTTGGTAATGTAGATACAGAGTCCAATGGACTCAAGGGAAAAAGAGAGAATGAAATGTTAATAGAAATGGTAAAAATCATGAAGATGGAAGTGCAGAGCTACAAAACAGACAACTAGAGACTGATGAGAGAGAAAAGTCAGATAAACTCTCGAGTGTTGTAGAGCTTAAATTACTTGCAGAGACAAAAAAAGAAGGGATCAAAATCAAGAAAAGAGGAAGAAGGAAGGTGCCATGAAATACGGGATGATCGTGGAAGAGCTGGTTATTCCATAAGTGCTAGCAGAGCTCGTGGACACCACTCACCTCCTTACCCATAATTTTTTTTTTATGCATCAGAAGATCCCGTAAGCAGTCCATAGGTGTCCCTTGTCAGACACTAAAGAAGGAAGCAATATGTAGATAGTTTGCAAGGAGAGATGAGGAAGCTCAAGCCACATTCATTTGAGGGTGAAAGAGAAAGGGAAGATGATGTCGAAGCATCGTTGCTTGGGCTTAGGAGATATTTTTAGTTGCATAACTATTCATCCAACCTAGAAGCTAGGATTGCCACCTACCATTTACACAGGACAGTTGCAATGTGGTGGGACCAATTGAATTAAGTGGAACATGTTAATGAAAGTAGGATCACTTGGAAGAGGTTCAAGAAGTACTTCCAGAAGGAGTACCTCTCAAAGCATTTCTATGACAAGAAAATGAAGGATTTCTTTGAACTCGGGTTGGGAAGCATGACTATGGTAGAGTACGAAAATAATTTCTTGGTATTGTTAAAGTATGTGAGGTTCATTGGTGATGAGAAAGTGAAAATATAGAGATTTCTAAGTGGATTGCGAGCCTTTTATAAGGAAAAGATCAAGTATGATGAGCACAAGATCTTGACTGAAGCCATCAGGAAGGATAAATACCTATATGAGCAAGGCCAGAGAACAAAATATCTGTAGAAATCTTGGAAGGACAAGAAAAATGTGAAGTATGATCAGAGGAGGAAAGGATTCAAACCTCCCTTCAATAGGAATGAGCCTAATAGAAATCATCAAGATCAATATGCTAAGGGAGATTTCAAGAAGAAATATTCCTTAGGAAAAGGGGGAAGACCACCAATCCAATGTTGGGGATGCAAGGAAGATCACATGTACAAGGATTTCCCACATAGAAAGGACAAAGTGAAATTTTTTCACAACATCCAAGAGGATACAACAATCGAAGATATAGGAAGAATATATGCAGCTTTAAATGCTCGAAAAGTAGAGTACCGGTTCAATATGATCGAGGTGGAACGTAAGATAATAAATCATCTTATTTCTATTTTGATTGATTCAGGAGAAATTCATTGCTACATTGATCCTAATATAGTGGATAGATTACAATTGGATAAAAGTAAACTTGGAACAACAAGTTTGGTTCAGTTAGCCACTGTAACCAAAAGAAGAATCCATGATATGGTCAGAAGTTGTTCCATAAGTCTTAATGGCATGAATACTAGTATTGATCTAAATATCATACCATTGGGGTCTTATGATATTCTGATTGGAATGGACTTGTTGAAAAAGCATCATGTTGTCCTAGATTTTCATAAAAAGACATTTACATGTCTTGATGGAAAAGGAAAACAAATAATTGTTAAAGGGGTTCCAAGACCAATCTCTATAAGGGAGATTTCAGACTTAAAGATGAAAAGATGTTTTAGGAAAGGATGTCAATTTTACGAAACTCATGTGTAAGAGAAAAATAATACAAAGGGGCCAAGCCTCAAATATTTCTTGGTGCTATGGGAATTTGAAGATGTATTCCAATAAATTCCAGGATTTCCACCAAGGAGGGAGATAGATTTCTCAATTGATTTAGTTCCAGGAGCTTCCTTGATGTCAAAAACACCTTACATAATGAGCACACTAGAGTTAAAATAATTACAAATGTAGTTGGAGGAATGTTTGAAGAAATGGTACATATGTCAAAATGTTTCACCTTGGGGAGCATAAGTAATTTTTGTCAAGAAGAAGGATGGAACCTTGAGGCTATGTATTGACTTTCGACAGCTGAGAAAGTACACTATAAATAACAAGTTTCCTCTACACCGAATTGATGACCTCTTTGATCATCTAAGAGGAGCAAAGATATTCTCAAATATTGACCCGAGGGAAGGATACCATCAGGCAAGAATCAAGGAAGAAGACATTCATAAGACAACCTTTAGGACTAGGTATGGGCATTATGAATTTGTAGTGGTGCCATTTGGACTAACCAATGCACCAGCTGTCTTCATGTGCTTAATGAATGGCATATTCAGAAATTATTTGGATACATTTTTCATAGCATTCCTAGATGACATACTTATCTATTCTAAGTCTGAAGAGGGGCATGAACATCCCTTAATACTGGTGTTGCAAGTACCGAGAGAACATCAGTTGTATGCCAAGTTGAGTAAGTGTTATTTTTATCAAAAGCAGATCCATTACTTGGGAAACATTATTTCAGAGAAGGGCATATCAGTAGATCTAGAGAAGATCGAAGCCATTAGAGGATGGCCAACACCCATAAATGTGTCAGACGTCAGATCCTTTATGGGATTATATGGCTACTACAGAAGGTTCATAGTAGGGTTCTCTAATATTTCTCATCCCATCACTTCTTTGCAAAAGAAGGGAACTAAATTTGAATGGACACTCAAGTGTGAAAATAATTTTAATCTATTGAAGGAATTACTTACTAGTGCATCTGTGTTAAATATTGTTGACCCAAAGGAAATTTTTGTGGTATGTATAGATGCATGTAAGGAAGGACTTGGTGGATTCCTCATGCAAAATGGACATGTCATTGGATATGAGTTCAGAAATCTTAAGGAACATGAGAGGAACTATGCCACGCATGACTTGGAACTTGCTTATGTTGTTCACACCTTGAGGATGTGGAGGCATTATATCATGGGGAAGAAATTTGAATTAAGAACAGACCACAGTGGCCTGAAGTATCTTTTTGAACAATCGACATTGAATGCCAGGCAAACAAGATGGCTGAAATTTTTAAGTGAATATGACTTCGATATCAAGCATATCAAGGGAAAGGAGAATAAATTTATTGATGCACTTAGTAGAAGAGTGCATCTCATGCATGCTACTACTGTCAGTATGAATCAGTCAGACTTGAAGAGAAAATGTTTAGATGATCCTGTTGCAGATCAACATTACCTATGGGTAAAGGAAATCTTGCAGCAAGGAGATGTACACCAAAAAATAAAGGAGTATGAGATAAAGGAAGACATATTACTCATGCATACAAATAGAATCTATGTTTCTAGTTCTGGAGAACTAAGGAATTTGGTACTGAAGGAAATGCATGATGTTCCTTATGTTGTACATCCCGGTTACCAGAAAATGATTACAATAGTAAGAAGCCAGTTCTTTTGGCCAAGAATGAAGAAGGATGTTGTTGATTACATCACTTTATGTATGGAATGTCAAAAGGTGAAGGCTAAGAATAGGCACCCAATAGGTTTGCTGCAACCATTGCCAATTCCAAAGAATAAATGGGAAGTGATCACCATGGATTTCTTCAGAGAATTACCCAGAAAAAATAAGAAACATGATTCAATCATGGTGCTGCTAATTTTGTGACTGTGAAGACAACTTATACAACGACTAAGATTGCATAAATTTTCATGAAGGAAATTTCTAGGTTGCATGGGATACCTAGGACCAGATCAACGATCCTTGTCCTCTTTCACAATCAACAATCGAGATCCACTTTGGGACTCTGCACTTCAAGAGTCTCAAATTTCCTTACTTGCGTCCTCTAGGAATGCATTTACCTGGAGTTCATGACCTTTTGACATGTGTCCTCCCATAGATCAATGACTTTGAATCACTTTGGCTCTTTAGGCTTTGGAAGTTTCAAACTTTCCTTCTACACGTTCTCCCAGAGTGCTTTCACTCAAAGTCGATGATCCTTCGACATGTGTCTTCTGGAATCAATGGTCAATATGTACTCCAGCCTTTGGTAGTTTTTGAACCAAAGGCTGGAGTGCCTAGTCTTCAGACTACATGATTTGTCACCACGTGGAGAAATACTGGAAGCGAACACGTGGCCCAATTGGGCGGGTGACACGTGTCATGTTCTAACTGAGATTTCAATACTCCATATGCTCAAAACTTACTAACACATGGCACACATACCATGTGTCCATGTCATCTAGGTGACGTATGCAAGACATGTCACTTCAGGAATTCTAGGATCCACACCACCTCTAGGTGATGTCATCATGCCCCATCACTTTATCTCTTTGGGCTTCGTGACTTCGGGAGTTCCCATACTGGCACACTTCCAATTCTCCCGAACTCTGAATTCCCGTACTGGCCAATCTGTCACCATGTTCCCTTTTGGATTGGATGACTAAGATTCACTTCAGGTCTTGAGAGTTTGAAAATCTCAAATTTCTAAACTTATCTAGCCCCACTGGCTTTTATGCGAAGCCCTGGATCTAGTGACGCGTGTACCCTTGTCTAGAAGTCCCGAAGCTCTAGACAAGCACTTTTTTAGCTAAGCGCATGGTCATGGCCATGGTCATATGTAGATTGAGAGCTGAGGGAAGGAGTGCTAAGGGCCGAATTGGTGGTCTCTGAGACAGAAAAGTGATAAGGAAGGATTTAGCTGCGGTTTCTAGTTGTGGTCACCTAGGAAGGTAGTTTGAAGGAAGTGCCTGTGGAGGATGAAATTATGTGTCATCCAAGGATAATAGGACACTGTTATTTTCAGAGAATGGAGATATGATCTCCATGAACAAAAAAAGGAAAGAGACCTATAGCATGGTTTGGTAATTTTGTTTATCGTATGCATAATTCTAACAAAATGGTCGCTTGCACATTTTGCAGAATTAAGGGGTTTAAGAACATCAACTCAGGATGCGTATTCAGGAAATGGAAGAAGGAGAGGGAGCCTCTAGTCATGATAAGGAGGCCAAAGGCTAGAGTACCAGAGTTGGTAATGTAGATACAGAGTCCAATGGACTCAAGGGAAAAAGAGAGAATGAAATGTTAATAGAAATGGTAAAAATCATGAAGATGGAAGTGCAGAGCTACAAAACAGACAACTAGAGACTGATGAGAGAGAAAAGTCAGATAAACTCTCGAGTGTTGTAGAGCTTAAATTACTTGCAGAGACAAAAAAAGAAGGGATCAAAATCAAGAAAAGAGGAAGAAGGAAGGTGCCATGAAATACGGGATGATCGTGGAAGAGCTGGTTATTCCATAAGTGCTAGCAGAGCTCGTGGACACCACTCACCTCCTTACCCATAATTTTTTTTTTATGCATCAGAAGATCCCGTAAGCAGTCCATAGGTGTCCCTTGTCAGACACTAAAGAAGGAAGCAATATGTAGATAGTTTGCAAGGAGAGATGAGGAAGCTCAAGCCACATTCATTTGAGGGTGAAAGAGAAAGGGAAGATGATGTCGAAGCATCGTTGCTTGGGCTTAGGAGATATTTTTAGTTGCATAACTATTCATCCAACCTAGAAGCTAGGATTGCCACCTACCATTTACACAGGACAGTTGCAATGTGGTGGGACCAATTGAATTAAGTGGAACATGTTAATGAAAGTAGGATCACTTGGAAGAGGTTCAAGAAGTACTTCCAGAAGGAGTACCTCTCAAAGCATTTCTATGACAAGAAAATGAAGGATTTCTTTGAACTCGGGTTGGGAAGCATGACTATGGTAGAGTACGAAAATAATTTCTTGGTATTGTTAAAGTATGTGAGGTTCATTGGTGATGAGAAAGTGAAAATATAGAGATTTCTAAGTGGATTGCGAGCCTTTTATAAGGAAAAGATCAAGTATGATGAGCACAAGATCTTGACTGAAGCCATCAGGAAGGATAAATACCTATATGAGCAAGGCCAGAGAACAAAATATCTGTAGAAATCTTGGAAGGACAAGAAAAATGTGAAGTATGATCAGAGGAGGAAAGGATTCAAACCTCCCTTCAATAGGAATGAGCCTAATAGAAATCATCAAGATCAATATGCTAAGGGAGATTTCAAGAAGAAATATTCCTTAGGAAAAGGGGGAAGACCACCAATCCAATGTTGGGGATGCAAGGAAGATCACATGTACAAGGATTTCCCACATAGAAAGGACAAAGTGAAATTTTTTCACAACATCCAAGAGGATACAACAATCGAAGATATAGGAAGAATATATGCAGCTTTAAATGCTCGAAAAGTAGAGTACCGGTTCAATATGATCGAGGTGGAACGTAAGATAATAAATCATCTTATTTCTATTTTGATTGATTCAGGAGAAATTCATTGCTACATTGATCCTAATATAGTGGATAGATTACAATTGGATAAAAGTAAACTTGGAACAACAAGTTTGGTTCAGTTAGCCACTGTAACCAAAAGAAGAATCCATGATATGGTCAGAAGTTGTTCCATAAGTCTTAATGGCATGAATACTAGTATTGATCTAAATATCATACCATTGGGGTCTTATGATATTCTGATTGGAATGGACTTGTTGAAAAAGCATCATGTTGTCCTAGATTTTCATAAAAAGACATTTACATGTCTTGATGGAAAAGGAAAACAAATAATTGTTAAAGGGGTTCCAAGACCAATCTCTATAAGGGAGATTTCAGACTTAAAGATGAAAAGATGTTTTAGGAAAGGATGTCAATTTTACGAAACTCATGTGTAAGAGAAAAATAATACAAAGGGGCCAAGCCTCAAATATTTCTTGGTGCTATGGGAATTTGAAGATGTATTCCAATAAATTCCAGGATTTCCACCAAGGAGGGAGATAGATTTCTCAATTGATTTAGTTCCAGGAGCTTCCTTGATGTCAAAAACACCTTACATAATGAGCACACTAGAGTTAAAATAATTACAAATGTAGTTGGAGGAATGTTTGAAGAAATGGTACATATGTCAAAATGTTTCACCTTGGGGAGCATAAGTAATTTTTGTCAAGAAGAAGGATGGAACCTTGAGGCTATGTATTGACTTTCGACAGCTGAGAAAGTACACTATAAATAACAAGTTTCCTCTACACCGAATTGATGACCTCTTTGATCATCTAAGAGGAGCAAAGATATTCTCAAATATTGACCCGAGGGAAGGATACCATCAGGCAAGAATCAAGGAAGAAGACATTCATAAGACAACCTTTAGGACTAGGTATGGGCATTATGAATTTGTAGTGGTGCCATTTGGACTAACCAATGCACCAGCTGTCTTCATGTGCTTAATGAATGGCATATTCAGAAATTATTTGGATACATTTTTCATAGCATTCCTAGATGACATACTTATCTATTCTAAGTCTGAAGAGGGGCATGAACATCCCTTAATACTGGTGTTGCAAGTACCGAGAGAACATCAGTTGTATGCCAAGTTGAGTAAGTGTTATTTTTATCAAAAGCAGATCCATTACTTGGGAAACATTATTTCAGAGAAGGGCATATCAGTAGATCTAGAGAAGATCGAAGCCATTAGAGGATGGCCAACACCCATAAATGTGTCAGACGTCAGATCCTTTATGGGATTATATGGCTACTACAGAAGGTTCATAGTAGGGTTCTCTAATATTTCTCATCCCATCACTTCTTTGCAAAAGAAGGGAACTAAATTTGAATGGACACTCAAGTGTGAAAATAATTTTAATCTGTTGAAGGAATTACTTACTAGTGCACCTGTGTTAAATATTGTTGACCCAAAGGAAAGTTTTGTGGTATGTACAGATGCATGTAAGGAAGGACTTGGTGGATTCCTCATGCAAAATGGACATGTCATTGGAAATGAGTTCAGAAAAATTAAGGAACATGAGAGGAACTATGCCACGCATGACTTGGAACTTGCTTATGTTGTTCACACCTTGAGGATGTGGAGGCATTATCTCATGGGGAAGAAATTTGAATTAAGAACAGACCACAGTGGCCTGAAGTATCTTTTTGAACAACCGACATTGAATGCCAGGCAAACAAGATGGCTGAAATTTTTAAGTGAATATGACTTCGATATCAAGCATATCAAGGGAAAGGAGAATAAATTTATTGATGCACTTAGTAGAAGAGTGCATCTCATGCATGCTACTACTGTCAGTATGAATCAGTCAGACTTGAAGAGAAAAATTTTAGATGATCTTGTTGCAGATCAACATTACCTATGGGTAAAGGAAATCTTGCAGCAAGGAGATGTACACCAAAAAATAAAGGAGTATGAGATAAAGGAAGACATATTACTCATGCATACAAATAGAATCTATGTTCCTAGTTCTGGAGAACTAAGGAATTTGGTACTGAAGGAAATGCATGATGTTCCTTATGTTGTACATCCCGGTTAACAGAAAATGATTACAATAGTAAGAAGCCAGTTCTTTTGGCCAAGAATGAAGAAGGATGTTGCTGATTACATCACTTTATGTATGGAATTTCAAAAGGTGAAGGCTAACCATAGTTACCCAATAGGTTTGCTGCAACCATTGCCAATTCCAAAGAATAAATGGGAAGTGATCACCATGGATTTCTTCAGAGAATTACCCAGAAAAAATAAGAAACCTGATTCAATCATGGTGCTGCTAATTTTGTGACTATGAAGACAACTTATACAACGACTAATATTGCATAAATTTTCATGAAGGAAATTTCTAGGTTGCATGGGATACCTAGGACAATTGTCTCGGACAGAGATACAAAGTTTACCTCCAATTTCTGGAGGGGATTGTTTAACTAATTTGGCACAAATCTAAACTTTAGCACAACATATCATCCCCAGACAAATGGGAAAACAGAGAGAGTCAATCAAATAATTGAAGATATGTTGAGAATGTATGTGATGGATAAACCATCTAAGTGGGAAGATTACTTACACTTGGTTGAGTTTCCATATAATAACGAGTATCAAGATTCATTGAGAATGAGCCCATTTGAAGCCTTGTATGGTAAGAAATGAGATACTCCAGTAAGATGGGACAACCCAGTAGATAGAGTGGTACTTGGGATGGAGTTTCTCAAGGACATGGAAGACCAGGTAGTCAAGATCAAGAAGAATTTAAAGGCAACTTAGGATAGGCAAAAAAATTTATGCAGACAAGAACATAACAACTAGATAATTTGAAGTAAGGGAGCATGTACTTTTGAAAGTGAATACCAAGAAAATATCATTGAAATTAGGTGATTGTACAAAGATGGCAGCCAGATTCTGTGGTCCATTTGAAATATTGGATAGAATAGGGCTAGTTTCATACATTCTTGCATTGCCTTCTTCCATGAATGTGCATAATATATTTCATGTATCTTTACTAAATAAATATGTACATGACCCTAACCATGTTATTGATTGGCATTTGATTCAGGTAGATATGGAGGGAGATTTTCAGGTTCATCCAGTGCAGGTATTGGACTAAAAAGTCAAAATGCTCCATAATCGAGTTATACAGCTGGTAAAAGTTCAGTGGACCTGCTATGGTCCTGAAGATGCTACCTGGGAGCATGAATATGCCATGCAGGAAGAGTACCCAAAAATTTTGAATAAATTTGATATTTTGATCTTTATTTTGTATATGCATTGAGGACAATGCCAAAATAAGGGGGAGGGGATGTAACATCCCAGGTTTTGAACCCCCATTTAAAATAATGTATTGTTACAATGATAAGAGTCCAGGGTAGCCCAAATAATTATTGAAAGGCCAATGTGCCCAATACATGTAATGTTTTCTATCATTATTAATAATAAATACATGGATGGATGCTAGACAGACAAGGGCTAGAGTTATAGGGGGCTATGATTCCACAAGAGAGGGGGCTTGAGGGGATAAGTGTTTATTCCTGTGTTAATTACCCTTTTTTCTAAGGGAGGGGATTGGTTATGTGAGATTCTTGGGGAAGGCCAGGAGATTCTTGATTCCCCACTAAGTTACTTAAACACGCCTCTGGTTTGACGGGCGGGTTCGACTGATGGCTTGTTCACTGATTTTCCTATACGTTCAGTCATTTCCCTCATGCACTTTCATGCACTCACTCACCCATTCATTGATCCATCCTCATCCATGTCTCAGATTGGGAAATGGAACCGAACTGCTGAAGATTAGCCACATGATAGTTGGTTGTAATGGTCATTGGTGCAATCCAGCCATGATCTGGGGCCTTCATGTATGAGATGCGTTGTCATGTGTCCTATTTTTCTCACAACTATGAGTTTTAAGAGTTCCAGCATTGATATTTTGGTCTAGATGTGCTGGAGGCCCTGGAAAAAGGAGAAGGATTTCTTGAGGGATTGCATGACAGAGAAGGGTCTAGGTCCATTCTCTTGGGTAGTACAGGCTAGGTAGAAGAGACTTGGGTACTTGGATTGTTATGGGTGTTGGGAAACGTGTGACAGCTTGAGAGCTGACTGGTTTGGGAACCCAAGTACACTCTGGAACTGGCCTTGTCAATTCATAGCCATGGCTCAAGGGTGACACTGTTGTTGAGATTTGGAGCAGTGTTGTCTATGGTTGGGTGGAACGTCCTTGGTCTACAGCCAGTTGGTGTCACCTTTTTATAAAGATAAGTGCTCTTTGTTGTGATATTATTATCTGTGTATGAATGTATTATGCTATGTATTTCAATTATCGTTTTACTAAATCTTAGATAATGCATGCTTACTGGATATTGTTGTGAATGTCGCTAAATATTGTATATTATGCATTCTTATTAATTAAATAAGGTATCTGGAAGAAAAGGAAGTCCAAGGGTGGGCTTGTAGGTAGCGTGCCCCGACCTACGAGTGGCTGGGGATGTTATAGAAGGGTAGAATTTTTTTACGTAGGAAACTATCAAAACCACTTTTGAAGCTAGGATCTAGCCCTGCTAGCTTCAGATAGGAATCTCTCTATAAGATTTATCTTTGTTTAACTTTTTAAATGTTAGGCTAGTTATGATCGTCCAAATTTGTTTGTCTATTTGTAATATTTGGCTGAAAGAATGATTAATTCTCCATTGGGCTATGGGTTTTGTATTAAAGATGAGGATCAAAATCAGATTTTTATGAGTTTTTCTTCACAGGGAAGGATAGTAAAATTGTTGGATCTATTGAGATTAAATGAGGTGAATAAGATAGAAAAATATATGAGAGTCCACTAAGAAAAGGACCAGTTAATAATTCCCTTACTCAGTTTCATATGAAGAGATATAGATCATTAAATGACCAGAGACAAAGTATACAAGATAAATTATGTTTTATTGAATTCCTTTCAATGATTAGAATTTGAAAATACACAAATGATCACAGAGAATAAGGAAACATTCAACAAAGAGAGAGAGACATCACCAACAATATGACACAAGAATCATGTGAATAAGCTTGTTTTATTACTAGTCAATCCTTTGAAAAAATTACACAATAGCTCTTGGGTGCAAAAATCAACCCTCAATACTTCGAAGGAAGAAGCATTTATACAATTATTTACATTAGATCCTATCATAAATGACTAGGATATTATGGATGAAATATCTAACTAATTAGATCTCAAATTACAAAATATAGGAATTTTGTTGATTTGCTCGGATACTTAGTGTTGATTCTGTGGAAAGTTGTTGGTGATTTGTATCTTTGAATTTGGTTGGCTGCTCCATGCTGAATTTAACCTCAAATATATCTTTACTTAAGTAAAGAACATAGATCTTCCCATCTCTTTTTATCCAGGATGGAAACTTTGAGTAACTTTATGTATATCTCATCCATTTCAGTATACTTAGAAAAAGTGGGCTTGGTGATGAAGATATGTTTTATATCATGATGGATACTCAGGTCTAACTGTAGTGTCTCTAGGAAAGATTTACAAGTAATGCTTCCCTATATCCCTGCAAACTTGGAACTGTCCTTTTGCACTAAACTGGTATTTTGTTTGTAATATGATAGAGTGATTATATTTTCATTGAGTATTAATAATCCAGGGAGACCTTTCTTGTGTAGTACTTCAATCTTACTAAAACTTCTCTGAACTCCAATGTCCATCACCTGATCCTTCTCTTCTAGATGCAACATCAATCCTTTCTTGCTCAGGACCTTCTTGATCTCAAGGATGGTCTTTGTCCTATCTTCAATCTCCATTTCTTCTAACTCTTTCTTGTTTTTGGAGTTTAGGAATGTGATGAGTTGAGTGGCCTCTGTAGGTATTTCTCCTAGATCTTCTTTGATTTTCTCAATTTCTTCTTTGGTCTTCTGTACCAATTCATGTTGTTCAAATATCTCTATGGATGGCCAGATTTATTCCATAGACTTGCTGATATCCACCCATATGTTTTCCTTATATTGGGCCAAGGTATTTACCATGACAATCTCTTTCTATCGCTGTTGTAGTTGTTGAATAAGCCTCTAAGACTTATGCATTTTTGCATGGTGATTGGGCTGGAACATAGACTTCATATCTTGGAGGTTTTTTACTTCTTCGTGTAGTTTTTTGATCTCCTCCCCTTGGAGGGACATGTCTTTGATAGACTTCAGAAGTTTCTTAGATGCATCTAAAACTTGTATTGGGATTGTTGATGTGTAACACACCCATGGTGGGGCGTAAAAAAATTGTTCTCCTTTAATAATAAAATCCTCTATCCATGGTCTATAATTTGGAAATTGAGGCCTAGCCCCCCCTTCTTCGATGACCATTTCATATGACCACGGGTTATGACCAAATTCCAAGGCCATAGGTGCCTATTCCATCTCTTTGGAACTACTGGCTTTGAGATTTTTTTATTCATCACACACCAATTCCTAAAAACTTCAAAGTGGAAAAGTTTTGAACTGGCGTGAAGGGATCAAGGGTCCCTAATCACCCTCAAGATAAATGAACCTCAATGAATTCGAGTCTCTGGGCTTCCGTAGAATTCGAAGCACCTCCTAGAAAAATCTCTGGCGTAGTAATAGTCCAAAGTGCACCATTCGATGCCATGTTTCCTCAGGGAGTTTGATGGTCTTGATTCACTCCGGGACTTCGGCATTCGAGGTTTCAGATAGTCGCATAACCTTTCCTCCTAGAGTTTTAGATCGAGCACCACGTGTCTATTTTAAATTGACGGATAGTTTCATTTCGAGACTTCGGCATTTAGGAGCTTTAGACTTTTCTACAACCTTTTTCTCCTGGAGCATTTTCTTCCGGAGTCAAGGATTGTGCACCACAATTCCTTCCAGATTAACGGTCCTGGTTTACTTTAGGACTTACACATTCAGGAGTTTCTACCTCTCCACACTTTCTTTATTATGAAATTCTTTCACACAAAGTTAACGATTTATGGACGCGTGTCTCCTACGAATTGACGACTACAAATCACTTCGACTATTCAAGCTTCAGGATTTTTGAATACTTCAATTCCTTTCACCTTCGAAGCAGGCATATCCCAAAATGGAAGATCTACAGACACATGTCCTCAGCTAATGGAAGACTCATATGAACTCCATCTCTCTGGCCTTCGGGAGTTCTTTTTCAACATATCCCCTTATCCCCTGTTGTGATTTCACCCGAAGTTAGTGAACTGTCGACGCTTGTCTCCTACGAATCGAAGACTACAAATCACTTTGACTATTCAGGCTTTGGGAGGTTCAACATCTTCACACTCACTCTCTCCCAAAGTGATTACACCCAAATTAGATGATATGCCGACACATGTCCTTTCTCTTAGATTGACGGTACAGAAGGACTTTGTTACTCCATGGATTTCCAAAGGAACTCACGACTATCCACCTAGCAATGTTTCTAGGTCTGACGGTCATGATCCGACCAATACTGATATGTTCATTGATCCACAGTTCATGGTGATTGCAGGGCCCCAATGTGTGCACTCCTTATCAGAGAGCTCAACCTCCGCAATATGAAAAGTACTATCCCAACTCAGTATAACCGAAGTCGTTGATCTTCCAACCTGACGAGATCAATGGCGTTGGTGAATTGTGGGTTGTGAACTAGCATGTTGGCCCTTGACCAATTTTTGGAGAACCTTGGTCATGTTTAACTATTTTTGGGACTTCGACATGCTGGTCCAAGGCAGAGCATAAGGAGAAGAGGAGATCGTAGGATCTCGACCTCGTTTTTGGGCATTTTTGGGTTTAGGGTTTATGTAACAGGAATGGGATGTTGGCCCATGGGTTTACCCATGCCTTGGCCCCTTTTGTAATGTCTAAATAAAAATCTAGGTTATGTAAGTAGGGGGAGGTGGTGCTAAGTGTTATATTGTGTCGAGTGCAAGAGATGTAAGTAGTTGGATCTATGTGACTGCGTTAGATTTGTGCATATTGTGTGCATGAGAACTTGTAGAGATAAGTGCAAGTGGCTGTAAAGAGGCTTTGTGTTGTGATCTAACTCGGGGAAGGAGGATCTGGTGAGGTGTGAAGAGATATACTATGCTATGTTGAGTGGGTTCTTGTGGCTCTGTTATTGTATAAGATTAACAGAAGACAATAAAGAAGAGAATAGTTGGTGGACGTAGCCCCACACTGGGGTGAACCATGTATATCATGTGTTGTGGTTTCTTTGTGCATTATAGTTGTTATGCTATTAATGTGATTTATTCTTAGTGCAGTGATATGTGTTAGATGCACCTGATATAATAGTATCTTAGTTCTTAGTAATGTGAATGAATGCTAGATCTAATCTATTTCTATATTCTAAGTTCTTAGATGTGTTAGATCTTGTTGAGTACTACCTTGTTCTGTAGTTAGGGTTTCTCCTACGATGTGACTAAGGGTTAAATATTAATGAATGTTAACTGCTAAGAGCTCTATTAAGTGTTGTAATCATATATCTATGTCCAAGCTAGGTTGCAGACACTTGAGTCCTGCAACCCCACCTTCTTCTACCTTGGGTGAGACTTCATCTGTTTCATAGGTCTTGCCGAAAGGGTTGGTAGTTAGGGTTTTGTTGGTGTGTTGTTGAAGCATTGAACCCTGAGTCTGCCCTTATGCCAACAATTGGTTTCGTTACTGGGACCTGAAACTATGATTTCTGGGAACTGAAGAAAAGAAAGCACCGTACGTAGATCTATTGCTTTAGTGCGCAGTATTCTACTTGACTGCAAAGCTCTGTGCTAAGAAAGGAATCATATCTGAAGAAAAGAGGTAAGATATTAAATATTTGTGCTCTGAGAAAGGTAAGATAAGTGCAAATTTGTGTTTCAAAAGAATGGATATAGGTATGTCTAATAGATTTTTTCCTAGTCTGAAAAATAGGGCAGAGCTAGAAGAAAGAAGATTTGATATGAGTAGATCTGATAAGAATAGTGAAATATATGTTATTCCTATGCATAGAAAGAATGTTTGGACTAACAAATGGATGCAGGATCCTAGAAAGAAGTTTTTGCAGGCTAGTTACTGTGATCGCGGTGCGTAGTACAGGAAAGGTTGGGGGTCATTTAAAAGAAAGAGAGGATAAACTCTTTGTTATAGTTGTAGAATACTGGGACATCTTGTTAATGAATGTCCTAGTAGAGGTCCTAGTTGTATTTGCTGTAAAGATATGGACCATGAAGTTTTGGATTTCCCTAGAATGATTTCTAAAGTTGAAAAGATGAATATGAGACAAGAAAACCATGGGACAAGCCAAGAAACTAAGGATATGATAGAACCCCAGAAAGAATTAGAGACTATATTATTATAGATGAAAGAAACCCTGAATGATCACAGAGATATCAACTTATTATAGATCATAAAAGAGGAGTGCATAGAAACAAGAATAGGAGACTTCGACATAGACTGTGTTCTGGATGAGGAAACCCAAGTGAATATCATGATAGAAAGAACTTGGAAAATTTTGGGAAAGCCTGCTATGTTTCCTTCATTAGGAGGAATAGGATTATTTAAAGGAAAGATGATAACCCTATGTGGAAGACTTACCCAGACATCTATGAGTACTCATGGAACTTCGACAGGTGAAGAATTTGAGTTCGTTAAATTTGTTAAGAACAACACCCCATTTTCTATTTTGCTAGGAAAAACCTAAATTGAGAAAGATCAGATACAAATGAAACAAGAAGAGGAGGATCTAGAATGGAGAAAGAAAGAATTAAGGGATTTCATGGCTAGGAGACTAGTGCACTTACTAGAAGAAAAAGAGGATTAGTCAAAGCTACTGAGGACAATAAATATGGATGTCAAAGTTGAAAGAACATGAGAATACTTGAAACATATGTCTGCACAAGAGAGTAGAGCACCTACTCCATAAAGAGAAGAAGTATTACCCTCGAACCCTATGAAAGACCCTCCACAGTGCAAAGTTACTATGCCAAGAGAAGATAAGAAAAATAAAGGAAAGAGGAAACCAGTAACTCAGATTACAGGAAAGAAAGCCAGAAAGCTTAGTAAGAAGAAAGTAAAGTTAGAGAAATTGCAGGCAGTTCCAAAGAGAACTTTGCAGAAGGGAGGTTTGTAGCACTTGAACTTCGCCGGAATAGAAGAACAACAAATATTGACACTTTGCCACAATGAATAAATATGATCGTTGGAGGCGTCTCGACCATTAGCCCGATGCTCCAGAATGGATTGAACCGTATTTATGACTAGAAAGATCGCCATTAGACCGTTAGGACCGTGCCATAATGGATGGAATTGCATTGATTAAGGCATTCCTACCCATTGGAGGAATCCTTTATGGTGTTATCTATTTATCCTGTAGAATGTTGCGCTGAGAACACTTTTGAAAAAAATGATTATTAGAGCCCATAGAAAAATTGTTTCTTTCATGTTGTGCCTATTGAGAGCTCGCCACCTGTTCTGTTACATTGAGTATTTGATCACCAACCTCATCTCAAGTGTGGATGTCGGGTGACTTTAGCACAGTAGAGAAATCTGTCGAAGATATCCTCATAGACCTCATGGCTGAGAAGGTTATGTCCATTGGATTCCAAGCCTCATTGATGAGAGGAGTGCAAGAATCCCTGTCGACTACTCATGGATCTAGACCATCCTGAGATGCGAAAGAGAAATGAACCAAGCATTGTGATGACTTGGTGAATGTGAAGCTCATACAATCTATCCTACCCAACTATATCCCTCCTCTAGCTAGTGCAATGAGTCATGACAATGTCCCGAGGGACTTCGACTACACCTTGATTAATGCTTACCTCCCAAAGGTGATACACGTAGTAGGACCACAATTAGGATAAATCATGATGTTGAATATCAGTGACTTCAACTTGGGATACCGCAAGAACTATGGAATGCTCACACCACACAAATATTTGACCAATACAAAGGGGAAGAAGTCAAAGATAATCCCCCAACTGTGGATTATGGACATCGCGAGGTCCACTATCCTGAACGTGATGAAGATACCACACTTTGGAAGGAACCAAGAGGTTAGCAAGTGAGTTAAACTCATGTTGTCTTACTTCCATGACTGTTGTCCATGGTTAGATAGACGCATCAATGTAGATATGGTGTTGATCCATCAGATCACCAGATTAAGCATGCAAGGACCAAAACCACAATAATTTTACCCAGGGAAGGCTGCAGATCTCCCCCTGGCACATAAAATTAAATATACCTATGGATATTTGGACAAGGGGAAGCGAGGCTACAAGGTATCTTCCATTCAGAATGGCACAGTGCATATATCCTACTAGTTGATCACTAGTAATCTAGTAAGGAAGAACAGACCCATGCAGGTTCACATTCAAGAGCCTAATATTGGCTCGAGATAATTTCACATTAGCATACTTGAGTGCGAAGGAAGGTCCACTAATTTCACATTCACGCTCTACAATGATTCCCCACCATCGATCTTTGTTCACAGATCGACGGTTCACAGTGATTGCGGGGTCCAACCTCCGCAATATGGGAAGTGCTCTCCTGAATCTAGTCGAATATTGGTCATTGATATTCCATTCCCAACGAGATCAACGACGTTGGTTGATTGCGGGTTGTTAACTAGCATGCCCATTAATTTCACCTTCGCGCTACGCAATGAATCCCAACCATTGATTTAATCGAGCAGTTCATTTTTTATTTGTTAACTACAGTGGGTATTTGATTCGATCTGACAACTGGGATGGCTTCTCCTCCTGTTAAGAAGCTCACATCCATCTCTGTTGTCAGCTTCTGAAGTCATCTACAATTATTTTTACTCCGGTAGTTTGGGTAACTTGACTATCATGAAATTTGACATCTCTGAGCTTTGAGATCCCGAGGTTCTGAAACCTTCATGAGCTAACTCCTTTAGCCCAGGTTTCCTAGACCCAGGTCACATGGAACTTCAAATGAATATTGGGATATTAACCCTACTCTTATTCAGGTTTTTGGTTAAGGACTTATGCTCGAATGCAAAGTCTCTTAGACTACTAGTCAGACTGGAATGCCTCCCTAACTCACAGAACCTTAAGCTTTGAAACAGGGCAAGGTAACCTTGTGAGGTTACCAAAACGGTAGCAGAGCCAAGAGGTTTGCTCTGAATCTGGAACTGTGTTGTAATTCCCTGGGGAGACACCTTCGAGGAATTAAACTAACGCATATGGAAAATCAAGAAGAAGCCTAAGTTCTCAATGGATTAAAGGCATACTCATAACTTAATCATTTCAATACATAAACCATTTATAGACACATAAATACATGCATGCATCCATTATTTCCAATTCAAAGTACGAGGCATGAAAACACTTATCAGAACCATAAGGCGTGATGTGACTTCTGAAAGGGGTGCTCATTTCCACCCAACCATGGGCTCAATCACTCTTAATGGATTTACCACTGGCCACCCCTAATCTTAGACCACAATGATTTGAGATTCAATATCCTTCTTCCAGATCAACAGAAGTTAGGGATGAAGGTTACTCTCCTTCTCCCAATACATAAATAGATAGGGACAAAGGTTACTCTCCTTCTCCTCACTCAGTCTCTATTTTATGGGATCAAAAATTACTTCCCATGTTCTCATTCCTTCCTTGAACCTGATAATTTAGTCTCTCATCTCTATATTCTTTGCAGGCCTTCCTCTTCCCACCATGCTTCCTTTCTTTCCTTCCTCAGCAAGATTGTCTGTGGCCCAAATTCTTAGTCCATGATCAAGTCTAGAATCCTTAAAGATGGGCAGTTTGACCCATCCCGTCATTAAATCTTGAGGAGGTATTCACACCTAGTAGCCTGACTACAATTCATTCCTGGGTCAAAGGGTTGTTATGATCCTGAGAAATTAAATTGAGAAAAGTACTGGTTCGATGGAGGTTAATGCAATGATTCCTAGTCCCCTCCACCAACTTTTCATAACATTCGTGGTATCATCTTATCACATCCCCTTTCCAGAAGTCATGAAACACATATCCATTTTCTATTAAAATAACATAATTTACATTCATCGACCTTTTATACAAAGTTTCATTAAATCAAACATTCACACCTTTGTGTTTTCCATATTTCCTTGGCCAATATAGTTATAATTAAAAACTGGGGGAAATAGGGTGTTACAATTCCCTACCCCTTAAAGGAACATCATCTTCGATTTTCTATATGTCAACATGATATATATATACAATAATAAACAAAATCGGATATGTTTGTCTCATGGCATCCTCCATTTCCCACGTAGCATCATCTGGGCCAAATTGTTTCCAATGCACCTTGACCCATGCAATGGATTTGTTCCTGAGTGAGGTTTCATCTTGTCTAGAATGCATTGGGGTTTCGACAGGAATTCTCCCTCCGGCTCTACCTGGATCACAAACAAGTCAATTATATGATTAGAATCATGTACATATTTCTTCAATAATGAAACATGGAAAACATTATGTGCCTTTATTGTGGGAGGGAGTGCTAGCCTATAGGATACAGGTCCCACTCTATCTAAGGCCTCAAAGGGTCCACAATACTGAGGTTCCATCTTGGCACAAGATCCTATTCCTAGGGAACTCTTCCTGGGCCTAACTCTGAGATAGACATCTCATGTATTGAATTCTCTGGGAGTTCTCTTTTTGTCGGCATAACATTTTTGTCTATCATGAGAAATATTCAGATTTTTCTTTATCTGAATCACTTTCTTTTTCCATTTCTGTAATCATGTTAGTTCTGATGGTAATTATTTCCACTGGATTACTCCAGTTGATTGGAATTTTTCATTGTCTACCGTAGAGGGCTTTAAAAGGGATCATCTTCACAGATCCTTGATAACCGTTGTTGTAGGAAAACTCTACCAATGGTAGGTAGTCTTCCCACTTATTAGTCTGATGCATTACATGCATCCTTAGTATGTCTTCTAATATTTGGTTTACTCTTTCTATCTGTCCATTAGTTTGAGGGTGATAGGTTGTGCTGAACAACAATTTAGTATCAAAACTAGCCATTAAGGATTTCCAAAATCTTGAAGTAAATTTGGTGTCTCTGTCAGGTACAATTTCCCTAGGCATGTCATGCAGTCTAAATATCTCCTTCATGAAGATGTTGGAAATATCTATTGTCTTGCAAGTTGACTTGACAGGAACGAAGTGACCAGACTTACTCAGTTTGTCCACCATGAACATGATGGCATCATTTTGCTTGGTCAATTTTGGTAATCCGGTGATGAAATACATGGAGATGGTTTCCCATTTCCATTCTAGGATGTGTTAGCACTCTGAAAATCTATTTGTATTATAAATAGATGATGATGGTAAATTTTTCAACCAACTTTGAGACTCGAAACTAGCCTTTTGGATCTAGAGAGGGATCTCTTAGAAATGGAGTGGTCTCCGCGCAGGATATGACTTTGAAAACAATGCCTAGATTTAACACCGATGGTAAAATGTTTTCTGGTTATATTGGCATAGAAAAGTAAAACTTGGGCTATAGGGTCGACTTGAGGAAGAGACAGAACAAATGACTCAGTGAATGGATTCGAGAGGAGAATTCTAAGTGAGCAATATCCTTCAGTATAAACAGTAAAATGTGGCGGGAGAAAAACACAGGAAGTAACTAAAGAGAGTTGTTGTGGAGGAATTCAGAGTTAGCTTGAGAGGAAAACATTTTGTGTAAGTGGTGCGAACAAGGGGCACTGTACAGTGAATCCACAGGCTCAAAATTTTGTTTCAAAATAGACAGTATAATATGTAAAATAAAAGGTAACAGGAAACATATATGAAAAGAAAGAGACACAATACATCTGACTATCACAACTAGAATCTTTTCATCAAATCACAAGACCTTTGCATTAAATTTTGGTCAAAAACACAGATTACATAAAATAGCAGTTGTTTACTCAATTTTCCAACCAACCTGGCTTACATCGAAACGATGAAATATATAAACGAGGGCATCGCTTGGGCTACCCTGATTTCTAATTGTTAACCCTAAACTAGAAAAAATGCACCACATGTGTCAGAGACTCTTCACATGGTACTATCCCAAAGCAGGAAATAATCACGCTTGTCCACTAACAACTATCTTCAGGTTTTCCACGGGTTTTGATCATCGTTCAGAATTCGAGGTGGGAAAAATGTGTCACTGCATCTCTTGATCGGGTATCCTAGTGAACAGGTTTCTGTCAAAAACTTGTTGTCTTCACTATTGGTTTCGCCTTCTGTTATGTGCCTATTTGTTGGAGAGTTGTGCACAGCAAACAACTGTTCGATTATTGCGACTTTTATCAAAATGGTAAGGTTCTTTGGAGGACACATATCACTCAAAAACTGTCGTGAAATTGCCTCCCATTAAACTTTCTCTTTTTATGCACTGGCAAGAGTCACACAAATTTCCTTTCCGGTCGCTTCGCATTCTTTGGGATTCTTTGTGTTCTTTTCTTCTACCAAAATTTGTGCCTCTCACAACTGGATAATAACATTATGCGCCTCTCTAAGATTTCTTTTTATACATGCCACGTTCCCTCCATGACTCTGTGTGACTGATGCTTTCGCAATCCTTATCGTTAGTTGTCACCTTAATTCCCTGCTCTCCTGATAAAGCTCGGAAATAGCCATATTTTCTTGCTTCAGTTGTTGAGATGGAATTCCCTCAATTTCTCCCACAGCGTCTACTTTCCTTGCTATGTTCCCGCATTCACAGCTCAATTTCCCAACAGGTTCGAGCCATATGACGCGTTTGAGTATTTCTTCAGCTGACAATCTGACGTGCGGTCCTTCTGGAATTTTAGCCTTCATGATCTCCTCGCTCTTTCTCAGCCTGCCCCTCCCCCGAGGAAACTACTGTTTGGAGGAGGAGGCTCTTTCCATATCCCTCTCATGTATTAATTTTTTTACTTCAGATGTTCCATGACTTGATCTGGTCTTTTCTGTAGATGAAAGAATGGTTTCTTCCACGTCTTTGGGAATGGTCACTATGGGTGCGAAAGAATTCCAATCTCTTTGAGGTTTGGACCTCACAATTCTGTCCCTCCACGTGCCCTTTCCTTTTCTCTAAGAAGCCTCCATGGCGTGACTAAGATATACTCTATGCGTAGCATTTTGAACGAATGCACCGGGGAGTGGTGATGAACCAACTGGATTGGCAAGAGCAAGCTACGAAAATATATTAGGCATGGTTCTATGACTGGAGGACACGTCCAACATCTGAAATTTATAACGAATCGACCAAAAGAGGAAAACATGCTGGAAACCAATGAATTTATGGCGACAAGATATTTCAAGTCAAATTTTAGGTTGCTCATGGAAAATCCCCGCATATGGAATGTAGGTGATATGGTTTATTGGGCATGTATAATACGAACACCGTGATTTTTCATTCCCTCGGCCTTCATGATGAACTAATAATAACTGTTTCACTTGACTATGTGACCTTTATTAACCACTTGACTCGACTAGGGTACGTAGAAATTGGATTCTTAACAGGATTCGACCTTTTTGGAAAAGACATGCTCGTACCACGTATACAGTTTCCAACTCTAACAACCTTTCCCGTTTCCAAGGGCCAACTGACCATTTGTTGACTTCAACCTCATGGTGCTATGTACCTGACTTCACATGTTTGGGCACATGGATCATAACATGATTTAAAACCGAATCTAAATGGAAAACAAATGGAAGTGCTAACAATTGGCTCCAATGGGGAGGTTATCCTCCCTATGAGGTAGAAAAGAACAATAGACCAGGTGCATGACCATTAGGCTTCATTCAACATCTAGACACTAAGTAATATAAATGATAGATAGAAAACAAACTACACTCATTGACACAGCTTTTGGGACTTTAGCAGAAACTTAGGGCCTTCACTTTGGGCTTCAACTCTCTACTAACATACTGACTCGACGCATAATAAAATGATTATTTAAAATGACAAATGAATTAAATGGATTTTACTTCATCAGGTAAAATTTGAGGAACCTATCGTTTACAGGCCCCCAACCAAGACACTCTCCCTCCAATCCTTTCAGGAAATAAGCATTGTCCCTGCAGTACACACCAATTCTGTATGATCATGTCCAAAGGTGATCGAATTTCCCATGTTTTCCTTTATCTTCATTTCTCATGTCCCATCTCAGCACTAGATCTCCCACTTGAAAATATTCATTCTTGGAATGTTTGTCAAAATATTTCTTTATCCTCTTGGAATGTTTGTCAAAATCTTTCTTTCTCATGTCGATGGCTTGCTTTGTGGTGACCACCTCAATCCAATTTATAAAATAATCGGTGGCCATGAGAATCCATTTATGCTACGCGAAGGATGGTGTCTTTATCTCTCCTATGAAATATAGGCCCCATTGCATGAAAGGTGCTTCGACTGAGATTGGATTTAACGACAGGGGTTGTAGCTTTCTCCTCCCATCGAAAATATGGCACTTGTGGTAGCTAGAGACCTCTTTATATATATCAGCGAAAAATGTTGGCCAGTAATAACCTGCCCTCAGGATCTTGTGCATGGTACTCTTCCAATAGTGGTTCCCTCCAAAGTCACATCTGTGAAATTCCTGTATGGCCCATTTCACCTCGTCTTCCAGCAAACATCTTAACAGTATTCCTCCAGGATATTTCTAATACAGTGAATTGTATGAACACAAAACTTAATCGCTTTAAGCTTGAGGAATCTTGTCTTAGTCTTACTCACACTTGGAGGGGCCTGAAGATTCTCCAATACATATATGATGTCTGCATACCACGTTGAAACAATGAAATGTTGAGGCATCTACGCATCTTTTTCTTCTTGAGGACACTCCGACAGTTCGGCAATGAAATTCATACCTACAGCGTCGCAGTCTGACTGTTCCATCAAATTTGCGAGGCCCTGAACCTTGACTGACTTTCTCAGCCTGATCTCAAGATCATATTCTAACATGGCTTCTATCCACTTCCCTCTCCTTCCTTCTGGGTCAAGCTGAGTCGAGATTTCCTTTACTAAATTGTTGGGCACATAGACGATGACATGGGAGTGCAATATGTATGTCCCGAATTCCTTCAAAGATTTTACTAATTCATACACCTGCTTTTACATAATGTCATACTTTAGGGGAGGTTCGCACAGTGTCCAGCTAAAGTAGGCTATGGGTTTATCGAAATCTTGTTCATCCTTCTACAATAGTACTCCAGCAATAGTGTGCTCTGAGGAAAATGAAAAGATGAGGAAATCCTTCGTAAAGTTTGGGCTGGATAGCACAGGGGCTTTAGTCAGAGCCACTTTAATATCTTTGAATGACTTCTTGGCCTCTGGGTTCCACTTAATATAGTTTCCTTTCCTGAGCATACAATTTATATGTTTTATGATTTTCGCCAGGTTTGGGATAAATCTCCTCAAAAAGTTCACCTTACCCAAGAAAGATTGTACCTCCTTTTTACTGCGTGGGGTAGTGATCTTCAAAATCCATTCAACCTTGCTAGGGTCTATTTTAATACCTTCTTTGGAAATGATGTGCCCCAAAATATTGCCTTCCTCCATCGCGAAATGATATTTCTTTGGATTCAGTGATATGCCGAACTTTATGCACTTCTAGAAAACCCTCTTCAGGTGCTCGATTTGTTGTTTGTCGGAGGTAGAATAAACTCTGATGTATTCAAGATAAATCACGATGAATTTGTTCTTCTCCTTAGAAAATGTGGTTTCCATTTCCCTCTAAAAAGTGGCACCAATGTTCATTAGTTCGAACGACATCTTAGCATACATGAACGTTCCCCAAAAAGTGGTGAAAGTCATCTTCTCTCTATTGTCCAGGTGGACCCTGATTTGGTTATATCCTGAGAAACCATCCATCATGGACATCTTCTGAGATCCCACCACATTTTTCAATATGTAGTCCATTTTGGGAAGGGGGTAGTGGTCTTTGAGAGACACCTTATTCAAATTTTGAAAGTCTACGCACAGTCTAATTTCATCGTGTTTATTTCTCATAGGTACTAAGTTAGCTACCCACTTCGAGAATCTTAAGGAAACAATAATTTTGGCATCGAAAATATTATTTACCTCTTTCTTAGTCATCGATAGCAACATGAGATTTATCCATATTAGTTTTTGTTTGAAAGGTTTCTGATCTTCCTTGAGAGGGATAACATGTTCGATCACCTTCGTGTAATACACTTTCAGATTGTTGTAGCTCCACGCAAAGACATTCAGGATATATTTCATGAGTTTTATGTAATCTTTCTTACCCTTCAGACTAAGTGTTTTTGATAATTTTACCATCTTCGGCTCTTCCTCGGTCCTAATTTCTTAGCCACATCATTTTTCGTCAAACATATTTTCTAAAGGCACCAATCCCTTTGGACTAATATAGTTTTTCAGTTGTATTATATCCCTTCCCACAATCTAGTTCTAGAAAGGGTCATCATCACTGCATGCATATGTGCCCTCATATTCGTTGTCTTAGTATTCCCTATCGATATTTGTGTTAGTGAACTCGTCACTCATGAGGAGGAACCTTTCCACCTGCTTGTCATAGTCTAACACCTGCCAGTGTTTGATGTTATCGGGTACTACCAGCATGTGCTTGACCTTGATTTCATATCTTTTATCTGTAAGAATGGGAATCTTGAAAACAAAGGCCGAGGTGGCCAACACATCGATGATTTGATTCTGTTCTCTGGGGATAACAGTCAAGTCATACTCCAAAAATCCTTTGAGAAGGTACAAAGCCACATTTTTGTATGTGCATAGTCTGGGGTGTTTGGTATGATACGCACCCTTCACCTGATTTATGATCATCTCAAAATCGCCACACACTGCTATCCTCTACGTGCTTACTTCTTTCAAAACTTGTAAGCCCAAGATTAGCACTTCATACTCGGCCATGTTGTTAGTGCATTCAAACTTGAGCTTGTATGAATGCAACTTTGTGCTTTCTTTAGGGGGGCTCACCCATATACCATCTCCACCTCCTTCTTGGCTGACTACACCATCAAAACTCATGTTCCACACCCCATTTTTTGTGCGGTCTTTTGGGTTGGCACACTCTATTTTTTCCTGCGTGGTCTTCTCGTCAGCTATCATGATGGTCATCGATCCCTCTTCTCTGAAGTTAAAATCATTGTAGAATATAGACGAACCTACTTTAGTGTTGATGAAGTATATAGGATTATTGTGGGGCTACATATTGTTGCTTACCATGTATTCCAACAACACTTCTTTGTACATCCTTCTGTCGTGGCCAAAAATAGGGATAGTGGCATAAGTCATGTCCATCTGTAGTGTGCCCTTCAACTTCGCATCCCACGATCTTGAAAGAAGCATGTCAAACTTCAGGGGTATGTCTACGATGAATATGTCCATGACCATGTCCTTGGTGGGGATTTGAGCCAACGATACAACCAGGTCTTTGATAAGACCCAAACATTTGACTTTCCTTGAATCAAAGGAAAAAAGGTCCTTGTATGGTCTAGTGACTTCTAAACCCATCTCATCCATTACCACCTTTGGCATGAGATTGTGTGATATGCCAGAATCAAAAATGGCATTGTGCAAGTTAAGATCATGGATCTTTAGACTGACATAGAAAGGGGGAACATATTCCTCATCACTTGTCTCTTCGATGTGCGAACTAAACAAGATGGTGGGGTGGTCGTCTCGAATGTTCAGAGTATCGGGGGCCCTTTCTGTTTTCAACATTTTAATGATTTTCTCCTGATACTCACCCTTTCTAATCAACTCATTGAATGGGACGAAGATTTTGATTTTGTCCATTTCGTGTTCAAAATTGAAAGGGAAACAGGTTTTTTCTACCTCTTTTTCACTCGTCTCCCGACCTGTCTCTGGGGATTTTTTGGGGACTTCCTCCTTCAAATTCACCTTCTCAGTTGCATCCTTGGCTATGTTGTCTGGTCTCGGTCAGATCATGGAAGGTGTGCCTACTGTAGGCTTCTTTATGGAGTCTGCTTGTTTCATCTTGGAAGGTACATCCTTACTCCAGAGGTTTTACTTCTTCTCAAACTACATGATAGCATTTTGGTAACCTTTCTTGAATTATTTTGTCTCCCAAGACGGTGCATCATCTATTTCAAGTATCATACCATCGTCGGTTTCCAATGTGAAGTCTTCGTTTTGGCTCATATATCGATCGTGTTTGCTCTTCGTCAAGAACACGTGCAGGTTGTTGTCATCACAACAATGCATTTGGTCATCAAAAGACTGGTCGAAATTCTCATCTATGTAGTTGTTCTGGAAAGGAGGTCTTGTCTGTTGGTTACCTGGGTCCCACTGCTTGATTTGAGGAATCTAACCCCTCTGAAGATTTTGATTTTTGGGTTGTGGTTCGTTTTGTTCTCGCACCATAGGCCTGTTTCCCATGAACATTCTCTCCATAAACGTTTACATGGTCTTCATCATCATGTCAAATTTGTCATCTAAGGACTGTGACGTCGACGACTGTGCATCACCCTAGGGTATTTTATCACCTCGATTGAACTTCAGTTTGATTTTTCCCAGTGCCACCATGTTCACTTCAACCTCGATAGCGTTACTCATTATGGCATCCAGACTCGCCAATCTTATTTCTCTCAGTAGCAGAGAAAAGTCACTATCAAAGGAATCTGCATACCACAGCTACACAGCACTGGGAGGGGGATTTACTTTTGTAGGGATGGAGGTGTATACCTTCAAAAACAGAGCCGATAATTCCTGCATCGTTTCCTCTGGTGCTTTCTTCATATTATTGTATTCTGTTAGAAACTACAAAGGGTTTTTCTGATCCCCCCACTTATTTAAGAAGGACCTTTTGAATACTACGAAGTCCTGAATGCTTGTGGGTGGGAGGGCTTTGAAACACTTTATTATGTATCCCAAAAGGCTTTGCGCAAAAAGCCTCATTTTTCCATCCGCGTAGTCTACCTCGTCCAGGTCGACAAAGTCGTTAAACCAGTCCAGGTGTTTCTTGAAAGAAACATTTCCCTCAGCATCGTAGATTCTGATTCTTTGGCTATAACTCTGAGGCAAGTCATGTAACTAGGCTAGCAGAATTATGGGAGTGAATCTAGTAGCCATATCCCTAGGGGAATTCGTATTTTGGGGGATATTATTTGTCAACCAGGGCTTGGAAATTGTTCGGGTAAAAAATGGTCTTGTCCAAACTGGTTTCTAACTTAGAACTTAACAGAGTTTTCTCAAAAAGTGCATCAAACTCAAGGTCGTCAATTCTCTACATGTCGTCTTTGGGCAAGGACAAAATTCTATCCAGGAAATAAAGCGGGTCCGACACCTGCTCTCTAGTCTTGCATAAAATATTCTTGGGGTCATACACAAGCTCAGAGGGGTTTGGGTCAGCATTCGCTCTGGTGTAAAAAGTATTTGGATCCAGGTTTATTGAGTAGTGATACCTAGGGCTGATACCTAGGGCTGCTATTTTGTTTGGACTGGATTCGCCAGAATAAAGGTTTTAGCCAGTATGGGTGTTTGTCCCTATGTTACCCTTAGGGGTCAAACTACAACGTTTGTCGTTCTCCTAGGGAAAATATTTTCAAATTTTTTCTTGTCAATGACGCTAGAATGTTAACATTCCATAAATCTATTTGGCTGATAAACAAACAAAGAATGTAAATTTTTCAACCAACTTTGAGACCTGAAACTATCCTTTCAGATCTAGAGAGGGCTCTCTCAGAAATGGCATGGTCTCCATGCAAGATATGAATTTGAAAACAATGGCTAGATTCAACATCGATGGTAAAATGTTTTCCTGTTATATTGGTGCAGAAAAGTAAAACTTGGGCTATGGGGTCGATCTGAGGAAGAGACAGAACAAATGACTCAGTGACTAGATTCGAGAGGAGAAGGCTAGGTGAGAAAAAACCTTTAGTGTAAACCGTAAAGTGTGGCAGGAGAAAAACATAGGAAGTAACTCAAGAGTGTCGTTGTGGATGAATTTGGAGTTAGCTTGAGAGGAAAACGTTTTGTCTAAGTAGCGTGAACAAGGGGTGTTATACAACGAATCCACAGGTTTGAAAATTCGTTCTGAAATAGACAATATAAGATGTGAAATAAAAGGTAACAAGAAACACATATGCAAAGAAAGAGACACAATACATCCGACTATCATAACTAGAATATTTTCATGAAATCACATGAACTTTGCATTAAATTTCGATAAAAAACTCATATTACATAAAATAGCATTCATTTACTCAATTTTCCAACCAACCTGGCTTACATCGAAAAGATGAAATATATAAACAAGGGTGCCGCTTGGGCTGCCCTGCTTTCTAACTGTTAACCCTAAACTAGAAAAAATGTGCCACATGTGCCAAAGACTCTTCACATGGTACTATCCCAAAGTAGGCAATAATCATGCATGTCCACTAACGACTGTCTTTAGGTTTTCCATGGGGTCTGTTCATAAGTAAGAATCCGAGGTGGGAAAAATGTGTCACTACATCTCTTGATCAGGTATCCTAGTGAACATGTGTCTGTCAAAAACTTATTGTCTTCACTGTTGGTTTTTCCTTCTGTTATGTGTTTGTTTGCAACAAACAACTGTTCGATTCTCACGATCGTTATCAAAATGGTAAGGTTATTTGGAGGAGGTGTATCACTCAAAAACTACCATGAAGAAATTTTTGCCCATTAAACTTTCTCTTTTTATGCGCTGGCAAGAGCCACACATATTTCCTTTTCAGTTGCTTCGCATTCTCTGGGATGTTTCGTGTTCTTTTCTTCTACCAACCTTTGCACCTCTCGCAGCTGGATAATAACATTTTGCACATCTCTAAGATGTATTTTCATCCATGCCACGTTCCCTCTGTGACTCTGTGTGGTTGATGCTTCTGTGGTCCTTGTCGCTAGTTGTCCCCTTAATTCCTTGTTCTCTTGATAAAGCTTAGAAATAGTCATCTTTGCTTGCTTTAGATACTGATATGGCATTCCCTCACTTTCTCCTATGGTGTCCACTTTCCTTTCTCTATTCCCGCATTCATGGCTCGATTTCTCGGAAGGTTCTAGCTGGATGATGCGTCTGAGTATTTCTTCAGCTGACATTCCGATGCATGGTCCTTATGGAATTTTAGCCTTCATGATCTCCTCATTGTTTCTCATCCTGCCCCTCCCTCGAGCCAGCTGTTGTTTGGAGGAGGAGGCTCTTGTCATCTCCCTCTCCTGAATGCATTTCTCTACTTCATTTGTTCCACGACTTGATCTAGTCTCTTCTGTAGGTGAAAGAATGGTTTCTTCCACATCTTTGGGAGTGGTCACTGTGGGTGCAAAAGAATTCCAATCTCTTTGAGGTTCAGACCTCACAATTTTACCGTTCTATGAGTCCTTTCCTGTGCTCTGAGAATCCACCATGGGGAAACCAAGGTATACTCTGTGCGCAACATTTTGAACGAATGCACTAAGGAGCATTTTTGAACCAACTGGATTGGCAAGAGGGAACTACGAAAAGAGCTTAGGCTAGGTTCTATGACTAAAGGACACGTCAAGCATCTGGAATTTATAACGAATCATCCAAGAGAGAAAAACATGCTGGAAACCAATGAATTTATGGCGACGAGATATTTCAAGTCATATTTTAGGTTGTTCATGGAAAATCCCCTCTTTTGGAATGCAGGTGATATGGTTTGTTGGGCATGTATAACACTAACACCACAATTTTTCATTCCCTCAGCCTTCATGATGAACTGATAATAACTATTTCACTTATCAATGCGACCTTTATTAACCACTTGACTCGACCGAGGTATGTAGAAATTGGCTTCTTAATGAGATTTGACCTTTTGGGAAAGGACATGCCCATGCCACGTATACAGTCTCCGACTCTAACACCCTTTCCTATTTCTAAGGGTGAACCGACCATTTTTTGACTTTGACCTCATGGTGCTACATACCTGAATTCACATGTTTGGGTGCATGGATCATAATGTGATTTAAAACTGTCTCTAAATGGAAAGAAAAATGGCAGCGCTAACAGGATGGGTAGGGCTTGTAATAACCCTACTGGGTATCGGTGTTCTACCTTAACTTGTTGGCATTCTAGGCACTTATCTATATAGTCAGCTATGTCTTTCTTCAATCCAGGCCAATATAATTGTTTCCTAGTGGTCGTGATAATTTTCTGATATCCTGGGTGACCAGTATATGGTCTCTTGTGTAGTTCATCCATTATGAACCTCTTCAAGTCGTCACAGTTTGGAATATACAATTTGTGTCTATAGGCCAGCAGGCCTTCATTAAGCATCTATTAGCCTTCATACTTTATCCCTGTAGGATCTTTCCTTAGGTATAAGGTTACGGTCTTGAAGAATGCATATGTTTCTTATGCATTCCTGACTCTTTCCATGGAATTTGTTTTACAGGTGCTTACCTCTTCCAGGTGAATCGTTTTTTATAGTTCTGCTAAGGGCATCGACCACCCTATTTTCCTTTCCTTTGATGTGTTTGATTTCAAAATAAAACTCACTAAGGATATCTATCCACCTAGCTTGTCTGGCATTGAGTTTTGGTTGATCAAACAAGTACCTCAACCCAAAATGGTCTGTCATAAGCACAAATATCCTACCCAGGAGGTAATGCCTCCACATTTTTAAAGCATGTACTATGGCAGGCAATTCTAGGTCATGGGTCACATAGTTGATTTCATGCTCATTCAATTTCCTGGACACGTAGCAAATAACATTTCCATATTACATAAGGACTCCTCGGAGTCCTTCCTTGTAGGCTTCTGTACACATGAGGAAATCATTATCAGGGTCTGCAATATTCAACACTAGTTCATAGGTCAAGAGGTATTTTAGTTCCTGAAATATTTCTTCACAATTTGATGTCCAAGTGAATTTAACCCCCTTTTTCTAAAGGGCAGTGATTGGACAACCAATCTTGGAAAACCCTATTATGAACCTTCTATAGTATCCTACTAATCCCATGAAGGATATGATATCAGATACATCCTTTAGGGTAGGCCATTCCATAATAGATATGATCTTGTCAGGTTATACTACCACCCCTTCTTTAGAAATAACATGTCTTAAGTAATGGAATTGCTTATGGAAAAAGTCGCACTTGTTAAACTTAGCGTAGTGCTGATGCTCTCTTAGTACTTGAAGTACGTGTCTAATATTTTTTTCATGATCCTCTATGTTCTTGGAGTACATTAGGATATAATCAATGAAAACCAATACAAATTTGTCCAGAAATTTGCTAAGTACATTATTCATCAAGCACATAAAAGTGGCGGGGGCATTGGTTAACCCAAATGGTACCACCATAAATTCCTAATGACCATACCTCGTCCTAAAGGCTATTTTTTAGATGTATTCATCCTTAATTCGGACTTGATGGTACCCAGACCTTAATTCAATCTTAAAGAAAATGGAAGCACCTCCCAATTGGTCGAACAAGTCATTGATTCTTGGTAAGGGGTACTTGTTCTTTATGGTTTTCTTATTGAGTTTCCTATAATCTATGCACAGTTAGAGTGTGCCATCTTTCTTTTTCACAAACAAGACAGGTGCTCCCCATGGAGATACACTGGGTCGGATGTATCCTTTTTCCATCATCTCCTTTAGCTATAGCTTGAGGTCAACCGTCTTTGACGTACTCATCCTATAGGGCATTCTAGATGTTGGCACTGATCCTGGTGCAAGTTCTATTGAGAAGTCAATGTCCCTTATCGGAGGTAGACCTGGTAACTCCTCTAGGAACAGATATTTATGTTCTCTTAATATGGGGTGGTCCTCAAGGTTTGGTTTGTCATCCTCAGCAGATTCCAACACCTGTATTTCATATAAAGGAAACCCCTTTCTGCAATACTTTTTCATTTGAAGGGTTCATATTTGTCTCACTGAGACAAGATTCTGAATCCCTTGGAGGGTTATATTTCTCCCTTCTTCATTTAAACATTCTAAAGTTTTATTGTAATAGTCCAAATTAGTTTTATAATCAACCAATCAATCCATAACAATCAACAAGTCATAAGATCTTAGGGGAAGTATGTTAAGGGTCACTCAGGTGGGAAATCCATCCATGATGAATTGGCAAGATGGTATGACCTCTGTTGCTTTTCTTTTGGTCCCAGTGGCTAGTTGTACCAACCATGACTTAACATGTCTAACTGGTTGCAGTTTACACTTATCAATAGTATGAGGGGCCAGATAACTCAAATTAGAATCAGGGTCAATTAAAATAGAAACTAGATGGTTGGTGATCATACCTTCCATCTCCACCAATGAATCTTGGTGGTCGAATTGATTTGCATAAATTCGTGGCATGCTCCTAGCCACATCATTTATGGTGGTAGCTTCTTGGATATTGTAGACTCTCCTACTATTTTTTTTCCTGTGTGGACAATCCCTCAGCCAATGATCTTCTCCACAACCCCAACATTTTAAGGGTTCTTTCTTTAGGTTATTAGTCTTTCCAGGGACTAACTCAAAAGGTTTATTTCCACTCTAAGAGGGAAATTTTTTTTGATACACACTTCTCGTATGATAGTTCATCCTAAAACCCTTCCCATAGTTCTTAAATCTTGAGGATTTAAACCCCTTCTTCTTGAATCCATAACTACTCTTCTTCTTCTAGTCCTCAGGAGGTCCTATCTTACTCCTGAACTGTTCATAACAATACCTCGACATCCATATAATTTCTTCTAAGGTCTTTGGTTCGTCAAAATTAATCTTGCCCCGGTAGGTATGATGTAACCCACTAATAAATAAGTGCACTTTTACCTTTTCATCCTATATGTAGGGTACATACCTCAATAGCTCAAGGAATTTATTGACATATTCATCTATTGTGAGATGACCCACCCTGAGTTCATAGAACTCCTTAGTATTCCCATACATATATTTCTCTGACAAATACTGCTTTCTGAAGTATTTCATGAATTGTTTCCATGACAAGTCCTTTTCATGAACTCCTTTCACATTCCTAAGGTATTCCCACCATATCAAGGCCTTTCCATCCAGGTTGAAGATGGTTATTTGAGCCTTCAAGTTTTTAGAGTAGTCATGGACTCTGAATTACTTCTTTAAACCAAGCAGCCAAGCTTCAGCCTCTTCCCCTTTCTTAATTTCTCCATAGAAAGAGTGTGGTTTGGCTTTCTTGAACTCTTCAAGATCATGACTTTTGGAATTATTTTGCTTCTTTCCTTTCCCTTGAGAATGTGAGCTAGTTTTTCTACTAGAATATCCCTCGTAGTTTCCATCTTCCTTTCCATAGGAATCTCCCAATGAGTGTCCCCCCCCTCCAGGTTGGGCCTTCTTCAAGGTACTTCTCCTAGTGTGGTCACTTATGGAGCCATGTTTTCAGATCTCAAGTGGACTTTGACTTCTCTTCACATGTCGTCAGTCCACATGGTTGGTTGTGGGTTCATGTTGTAGCTGCCTCTGTATGTCGGGTAAGCTCTGCAACAAGACTACATTAATTTTTTTTTATTTTTCTTGATCCTTTATCAATCTCTCATTTTCATCCTTGGAACTCTATAATTCAGCCCCGAGGCTCCTTACAGTTTCAACTATATACAGAGGGGTTTCCACCTCCCTCCTTTCATCAGATTCTTCATCTCTATTGTGGGAGCCATCCCCCACTTCATAACATGTCACCATCCTTTAGACTTGAAGTTTTCCAATGATTTACTGACTTCTCAAGTGTTGAAAAAACACTTATTGTTAGCTAACAATCTATTAGTTTATGAACAATACATAGTTCAAATTTCTTAAATGTACACACACAATAGAAAGTTTCATTATTTTCCTCAATAAAATTTTAACTAGACTCTTTAAGAAAGAGGTAAGATAGGGTGTCACTCTTAAAAGTATTCTAAATATGGTTTTTAAGAGACCCATCCATGAGACCAAGCAGTCCAAGTGTTGTAACCATGCTCTTATACCAATTTGTAACACACCCATGGTGGGGAGTAAAAATTTAATTCTCCTTTAATAATCGAATCCTCTATCCATGGTCTCTAATTTGGAAATCAGGGCCTACCCCCTCCTTATTCGATGACCATCACATATTACCATAGTTTATGACCAAACACCAAGGCCACAGGTGCCTATTCCGATGCTTCAGAACTACAGGCTTCGTGATTTTTTGATTCATCACACACAAATTCCTCTGAAATCCAAAGTGGTGAAGTTCTGATCTGGCATGAAGGGATCAACGGTCCCTACTAATCCTCAAGATAAATTAACCTAAATGGATTCATGTCTCTGGGCTTCGGTGGAATTCAAAGCACCTCCTCAAAAAACCTCCAGAGTACTAATCCTCTGATGTGCACCATCTGACGTCGTGTGTCCTTGGGGAGTTCGACGATCCTGATTCACTGTGGGACTTCGATGTTCAGGGTCCCGGACACTCGCACGACCTTTCCTCCTGAAGTACTTAGTATCCATAGTTCTAGATCAGGCGCCATGCGTCCCTTGTAAATCAACGACTTAGTTTCATTTTGGGACTTCGACATTCGGGAGATTTAGAATTTTATGTAGCCTTTCTCTCCCACAATGTTTTCTTCTGGATTCAAGGATTGTACGCCACGCGTCCTTCTATATTAATGGTGCCAGTTTACTTCAGGAATTTCTACCTCTTCGCACTCATTTTCTCCCAAAATGATTTTACCCAAATTTAACAATTTATCGATGTGTGTCTCCTACCAATCGACGACTACAAATCACTTCGACTATTCGGGCTTCGGGAGTTTTGAATACTTCGATGCCTTTCACCTTCGAAGTAGATATCTCCTGAAATGGAAGATCTACTGACACATGTCCGCATCTGAGAAATGGATCAGATGAATTTTGGCTCTCCAGTCTTTGGGAGTTCTTGTTCAACATATCCCCTTATCCCCTTGAGTGATTTGACCTGAAGTCAACGATCTGTCCATGCGTGTCTCCTATGAATCAACAACTACAAATCGCTTCAACTATTCAGGCTTCAGGAGGTTCAACCTCTCCACACTCGCTCTCTCCCAGGGTGATTACATTGAAAGTTGATGATATTACAACATGTTTACTTTCTCTCAGATCCATGATACAAAAGGAATTTGTTACTTCGTGGATTTCCAGAGGAACTCATGACTATCCAACTAGAAAATTTTCTAGGACTGATAGTCATGATCCGGCCAATACCGATGTTTTTTTCAATCGACGGTTCACAGTGTTTGCGGGGCCCCAACATACACACTCCTTATCAGAGAGCTCAAATTCCACAACATGAAAAGTACTCACACAAATCGGTCTAACCAGAGTCGTTGATATTCCATCCCGATGAGATCAATGGTGTTGGTAAATTGTGGGCCATGAACTAGCGTGTCCACTAATTTCACCTTTGCGCTCTGCAATGATTCCCCACCATCGATCTCCATTCACAGATTGACGATTCACAATGATTGCAGGGTCCAACCTCTACAATCTGAGAAGTGCTCACCTGACTCTATTCTAATACTAGTCGTTGATCTTCCATTCCCAATGATATCAATGACGTTGGTTGATTGTGGGCTGTGAACTAGCATGTTCGCCAATTTCAGCTTTGCACTCTGCAATGATTCCCAACCGTCGATTTAATCGAGAAACTAGTGTTTGATTCGTTAACTCAAGTGGGTATTTGATTCGATCTAATGACTAGGATGGATTCTCCTCCCATTAAACACCTTGCATCCATCTCCACTGTCATCTTCTTAAATCATCTACAGTTCTTATTACTCTGGTATTTTGGGTGACTTGACTATCGTGAAATTTGACATCTTCGAGCTTTGAGCTCCCAAGGTTTTGAAACCTTCATGAGCTAACTCCTTTAGCACAGGGTTCTTAGACCCAGGTCACATGGACCTTCAGATGAATCTTGGGCTATTAACCCTACTCTTAGTCGGGTTTTTGATTAAGGACTTAGGTGCGAATTCAAATCCTCTTATACTATTGGTTTGATGGGAATGCCTCCCTAACTCGCAAAATATTAAGCTCTGAAAGAGGGAAAGGTAACCTTGTGAGGTTATCGAAATGGTAGCAGAGCCAAGAGGTTTTCTCCGAATCTAGAACTGTACTATAATTCCTTGGGGACACACATTCGAGGAATTAAATTGGCGCATATGGACAATCAAGAAGAAGCCTAAGTTCTCAAGGGAACAAATGCATACTCATAACTTAATCATTTCAATACAGAAACCATTTATAGACACATAAATACACACATGCATCCATTATTTCCAATTTAAAGCATAAGGCATGAAAACACTTATCAGAACCATAAGGTGTGATGTGACTACTAAAAGGGGTGCTCGTTTCCACCCAACCATAGGCTCATTCATTCCTAATGGATTTACCACTGGCCACCCCTGATATTAGACCATGATGATTTGAGATCCAATCTCTTTCTTCCAGCTCAATGGAAGTTAGGGATGAAGGTTACTCTCCTTCTCCCAATATAGAAATATATAGGGATGAAGTTTACTCCTCCCATCTCAGTCTCTATTTTCTGGGCTCAGAATTCACTTCCCATGTTCTTAGTCCTTCCTCAGACTCGAGAGCTTAGGATCTCATCTTTGCACTCTTCGCAGGCCTTCCTCTACCCACCATGATTCCTTTCTTGCCTTCCTTAGTAAGATTGTGTGTGGCTTGAATTCCCAGTCCATGGTCAGGTCTGGAAGCCTTATAGATGGGTGATCTACCCCATCCCCTCATTAACTCTTGAGGAGGTCTTCCCACCTATTACCCTGACTGTAATCCATTCCTGGATTAGAGGGTTCTTTTGATACTGAGCAATTAAATCCAGGAAAGTACCAGTTTGGTGGAGGTTAACGCAACCATTCCTAGTCCCCTCCACAAGATTTTCATAACAATCATGGTCTCTTCTTAGCACATCCCCTTTCCAACAGTCATGCAACACGTATCCCTTTTATATTAAAATAATAGAATTTATATTCATCGAAATTTTATACAAAGGTCCATTAAATCAAACATTCACACCTTTGAGTTTTCCATAGTTCCTTGGCCAATATAGTTATAATTACAAACTGGGGGAAACCGGGTATTACATGATTAAATCGCTACTGATGTAGCTTCTTCTGTTGTTCTAACTCTTGTCAAAGGGACTACCTCCAGTGGAATAATGGCCATATTCACACTCTGTTCTTTCTTCTTTATCATTTTATCCATTTATTCTTCCATCTCTCTTATCTGTGCATTTTGTTCCATGATAAACTTCAACATTTATTATTTATGGCCTTTAGTTTCAACCACCTCTTTTTCTTGTGAATATTTAGTAGCTAGAAGCTTCAGTTTATTTCTCAAGGATGTTATATCATCATTATTATTATTCAATAATTCCTCAACTGCCTTGACATTTGTTGGGTCATACCCAATCTTTAGCACCAATTCTTATAGTGATTTGATCTTGTTGTCCTTGGCCAAAGAAGATTTTTTCTCCAACTTCAATTGGGACTATGTTATAGAAATATTTTCCTCACCATAGCTATATTGCACAGAGGGCCTTTTTCCATTTCCCTATGCAGACTTATCATCCCTTTTTGATGAATCCAAAGCTAAAAATATACATTTTTCCACATATACACTCCCTATCAGTTATACAAGATGCGTATACGCTTGATGCCCCACTACAACTCATGTATATCAGGATTTGTGCCAGAAAATACAAAATGAGGTCGGGTTTCCATGTCACAACAGAATATCTTTGATCC
This sequence comes from Picea engelmannii, assembly GCA_009831015.1. Taxonomy (NCBI): domain Eukaryota; kingdom Viridiplantae; phylum Streptophyta; class Pinopsida; order Pinales; family Pinaceae; genus Picea; species Picea engelmannii. Next base: position 646,502 of record ML785416.1, read on the forward strand.
TTGGCCTTCCATATACTGGAAACGTTTAGACTCGGCCCTTCAGTTGCATTCTGAAGTCTATAAGAGCACAATTTCGAGCTATGGAAAAAAGGAGAAAGAATTCAACTTTGAGAGCAAAGTTACTTTGGAGAAATTACTTCATATTGAGTCTGCATCCCTTTGTCCCTCAAGTCTGAAAATAGTGTTTAGCCCCCAATATCTTTCCCTATTGTTGAGAGGAACTCATTGACTCTTTCCTATGAGCTTTCCTTTGGTAGAGGATTGAAGTGGTGGAGACCCAGTTGGAAGGAACTTGGTTTCTTGGTTTCAAACCATGCCGACATAGAAGTCTGTAATGTTGTCACCTCTGCTGATCAATTATTAATAGAAATACTCCTTTCCCGTCCTATTGGTATCTTCCAAATATATGATTATTATCCATGGGCATGTTTGTAATGTTTATTAATGGATTATTCTATCTGATGTGCTAACCCCTTTTATATCATCACTATGTACTTTCTTTGCTAGTTGGTTGAGAACTTCTTTGTAATTATCCCAAGCCAAATTCTTTCTTGGAATCACTAACTACTACTAATTTATTGAGTTATTAAGTGCATACAAGATTCATCAACACATGGAGATCAAAATATATTCAAGATGTAGAAGCACAAGCAAAGATCTGACCTTTTATTATGAGCAATGTAAGATCAATACAATGGATGGCCGATATGGCATAAACCTCAGATGGTCGTACAAGCAATAGATATGAGCTGCTACAAAATGCTCCTGACAACACAAAATAAGCCTCCAAAGGTTGGATATATAATGAAGACTAAATCAAGTAGATCTGAGCCGCACTAATGCTCAACCTCCAAGCTAGAAAGTGCCACGTCCTGCTAGAATGTTGAAGCCCTGAATAATTCTTCCTTGCTACCAAAAGTGTCCAATCATCCCGAGAAATATGCCAAATGATAGATCGAGCAACTGTAAAGAAAACCCAGATGTCCAAATTCCCAAATTCACTCTCAAACCCCATAGATCTGAATTCTCCACTGAATGGTGTACCCCACTAGATGACTGAAACCCTAGCTGGTTCGGCCCTGATGAAGGAGGCCTCCAAATGCTCTGAAACTCTCCAAGAATATAGATTGGGCTATGAGAATCCCGTGGGAGAAGTTTCGGGCTCAGATCTCAAGCAGATCTCGCTAGATCCAAGTTTTACTGAATCAAAGGATGTCCCCTATGGCTCCATGACGTCCCAATCTACAGACAAATATAGAATGATGATAACCCTCCAGAAAATCCCTCAAACTGATGGTCCTACCCCTGTAAACAAAAACCAAATTTCGGAATGGTCCTAGGCCCTCAAGATAAGCTGGATCAAACCTCCCTCGATAAATTGGCCCTGAGACTAGAATGGTGTGGAGGAGTCTTTCATCCCTGAGACCAAGCTGTGGAACAAGGTGACTGGATATTTCACCACTGAGTTTCTCACAAGGGTTTGTATATCAAAACCCCCAAACTGAATGCTCAAGAGCAATAGCAAATGCTAATCCAAAACCAGAATGAGTAATAGGTGCACCCTAGCCTCTTACTTATACTTTTCCTTCTAATTCTCTGTTGAGTTAGGTTAACTCCCAGGGTTAATCTTC
>ML785416.1:653018-685298 GCA_009831015.1 Picea engelmannii
ATGAGCAATGTAAGATCAATACAATAGATGGCCAATCCAGCATAAACCTTAGATGGTCGTACAAGAAATAGATATGAGCCGCTACAAAATGCTCCCGACAACACAAAATAAGCCTCCAAAGGCTAGATATACAGTGAAGACTAAATCAAGCAGATCTGAGCTGCACTAATGCTCAACCTCCAAGCTGGAAAGTGCCACGTCCTGCTAGAATGTTGAAGCCCTGAATAATTCTTCCCTGCTACCAAAAGTGTCCAATCATCCCGAGAAATATGCCAAGTGATAGATCGGGCAGCTGTAAGGAAAACCCAGATGTCCAAATTCCCAAATACACTCTCAAACCCCGTAGATCTAAGTTCTCTACTGAATGGTGTGCCCCACTAAATGACTAAAACCCTAGCTGGTTCAGCCTTGATGAAGGAGGCCTTCGAATGCTCTAAAACTCTCCAAGAATATAGATCGGGCTATGAGAATCCTGTGGGAGAAGTTTCGGGCTCATATCTCAAGAAGATCTCCCTAGATCTGAGTTTTACTGAATCATAGGACGTCCCCTATGGCTCCACGACGTCCCAATCTGTAGACAAATATAGAATGATGATAACCCTCCAGAAAATCCCTCAAATTGATGGTCCTGCCCCTACAAACAAAACCTAACTGTCGGAATGGCCCTAGGCCCTCAGGATAAGCTAGATCAAACCTCCCTCGATAAACTGGCCCTGAGACTAGAATGGTGTGGAGGAGTCTTTCATCCCCGAGATCAAGCTATGGAACAAGGTGAGTGGATATTTCATCACTGAGTTGCTCACAAGGGTTTGTACAGAAAAACCCCCAAACTGAATGCTCAAGAGCAATAGAAAATGCTAATCCAAAACCAGAATGAGTAATAGGTGCACCCCAGCCTGTTACTCATACTTTTCCTTCTAATTCTCTGTTGAGTTAGGTTAACTCCCAGGGTTAATCTTCTATTCTTCTATTGAGTTATCTTTTACTCCTTTCCTTTTCCTTTCTTAAGTCAACTTAAAAATATAACTTTTAACTTCTTGACTTTTCCCCCCTTCAGTGTGAGACTATGACCTCGTGGGGGTGCCTAGGCCACTAAGTCTCCTCATTACCTCTCTAAGAGGTGGGGGACATTACATTCTTGTAGGTATAAAGGTTTGGGTCAAAGTTCTCAACGGTGGAACATCATCAAATGTTGGATCGAGGTAGGTTTCTTTCTTATATTTCACATTAGTTTATATAGCACATGTTGGAATTGAGTTGATTTCTGCAGTCATACTTGTCTGTTGTGGTTTACCCTTGGCCATAGATATTTTTTCCCGTGTAACAGAAATGGTGACTCTACTTGGGAGATATCTTCCTTCTAAGGGTTGAAGTATGTTTTCTTCTTACATTTCTCTTTTTCCTTTGTATTTATTTTCGTATACTGCTTGATAGATTCTGTTCACTTTGAGTCTAAGTTTTTAGCCATTTTCCCTTGCCTGGCCTTGTTTTGAATAATATACGCCCTTTTTTCCTTGAAATTCACGTATACACACTTGTTGTCTCACTGCAAGAAGCATATATATGCTTTGTTCTCCTGAACAATCGCGTATACCACTTCCCCTTACTTGTTTGCTTGGTTTAGTGACTGTTGGGTGGGCTTTGAATATTGTTGAGCCTTCTTAGGTCTTTATAGTGCCTATTGAGATTATCTGGGATGACAGGAAATCTGTTTGGAGTTGAATTTTTGGGCGGAGTCTTTCTCTTTGTTTTCCATTTTTTATTTTTCCTTGTTATCTGGGTTGTTTGCTTGGATGCTTGGTGTTCTGCTTGAGTTATTTCTTTTATACACAGTAGAATTTATATATCAGGTTGCTCATCAGTCCATGCATTTTCTTTTTAGTATAGTGAAATTACAAAAATAAGGCATTTTTCATTGGTTGGCATTTCCATCTTGGAATATTTATCATTAGCTTAGTGCATTTAGTTAAAGATTGCATTTTACTTTTGAATTGCAGAGTTGAAATTGAAGACTATACTGTTCTTATTTATCATATCATTCATTAAAAAGTTAAAGATAGACTTTGCATTATATCTATATTTATTGTCTTACAGAGTCGTAACACCATTAGTTTCACTTCCATACCTTTTTGAGTAACCACGACCAATACAATTTACGCTTTAAACTAAAATCGATTAATCACGATTTTATTTTTTAGGGTGCACAAACTAGCCTAGGATTTAGTGCCTTGGAATAGGGTCTTGTGAGTAAACTTTTCCAAGGCAATCAAATAAACATATGTGTCTGAGACAAGGAGTTGAGAAGTCCATTGTATAATTGGTAATATTAGGAGGCTCCGCTCACACCAGAGTTAATCATGAGGTCGCGCAAAGTTAGTTGAAGGGATAACCACTGGATACTCACCTAGCGTCAAAGATATTTCTACGGATTTATTCATATTTGGGGATCTTGCTAGTACCCATACCTTTGTGAGAGGTGGTGCTTTCATGGTTTATGGCCTTTCTACCCTGCCCATACGGTAATCCAGACTTACGATTGCTTGCCTGTGCATCGGTTATATATGGGTTTATTAGTTTCTTGACTTAGGTATCTCATAGGTTACTTACAGGGTTTATTCTGCTTGTATCCTGAGTTAGATAGGGGTTGAACAACACACAACCTTTATGGAGGATTACCTCTTCAGGGGGATATGACCAACTGGTTGTTAAGCCTATGAGAGCCCTTATAACTGATTTTTTTACCTCCAAACTTTAGCGGGGAGTCTCAGGTCCCTCTTGGATGAGACATACCTTCTTTAGCGAGGGAGGTCACTCAGCCACTTTAGCCTGTTTGCATGAATATTGGCCTTTTGACTTTTTGGTATGATCTTTGACTAATAGTTGGCCTTAGGATATATTTTAATTTGTTGGAGAGACATAATTCGTCGTGGAGTTCAACCAACTTCCTCACAGGTCCCTTCGGTTGTTACAGTTACCACCTATTTTCAAGTTCTTACCTTCTAAAAGGCATAAAATTATTAGGAGTGGTACACACACTTCCACTTTTCAGACTTGTGGTTCCACAAGGATGAGTACCAATTCTAATCTTCAGAACATTGGGAGTTCTTTGACTCCCAATCCTACTATAGTTAATGGCACCCCTTCGACACCTACAACCACTACAGTTGCAGTGCCAAAGGCTTATACCGGTACTATGGCTCAGCCTATAGTTAATGCTTCCTCTCTTGCATCAAACCCTTTTGGGGGTTTCGGTCACTCGCTGAGTTATAATTTTTAGACCATCCCTATGGCTTCTAGTACATTTTCTTATGGTATGCCTATCTTCACTTCGCATTTTTCGACTGCCATCCCAACCATTGGCCCTAACGCTAGTTTTGGACTTGGGGGCTCTACAAATCCTTACACTCCTTTCCCATTTAGTGGTTCTCATATACCCCAAGTGAATCCTAATGTGGGAAGTGTCTGTATTCTTAACCCCAGGTCTAATCCTTCTATGGATGGATGGAACAACTCAAGTGGTGGACAAGTTCCGCCCTATATCCTTATCCCCTCGGTGCCGATTCCGACTAATAATTTTGGCATAATGAATCATCTTCAATCCTCTGGGTTCCCACCTGGAGGAGGTCAGTATTACACTTTGGGCACTCCCCAACCTGGATCTAATCCAGTTGGGGGAAATTTTAACAACCCTCAACTTGGATCTAATCCAACCGGGGGAAACTTTCATAACCCTTATCAGAACATTCATGCTGGAATGATGCCCAATCCATATTTTACGAATCATCCTAGAGGACGGTATTTTAATCCCAGAAAAGGTTTTGGTCCTTACTAGAATCCTGGATGGAATGTAGTTCCTAACACACAATCTTTCGCAGGAGGATGGGGCCAGGTGTAGAAACCCCGTATTCCCTTTCTGGCCACACTTAATTTGCCAGATTTGTTTAAAATAATGAATGAATCATTGAGTCATGATCCCACATGGCCCCTTGTCCCTACCAAACTTTCATCAAACATTCTGAAGTTTGAGGGTAAGAATGACGAGGACCCTAGTGACCACGTCACTACTTTTCACCTTTTGTGCTCATAGAATTCTCTGAATCATGATTCTATTAGATTACGATTGTTTCAATGCACTCTCATTGGAGTTGCATCACAATGGTACATTGAGCTACCTAGGGGGACATATGGATCTTTTCATCAGTTGGTTCTATCCTTTCTCAACCACTTTCAACTTCCCATTTGTTATGATGTTGGCCTTGAACTTTTTTCAAATTTATGCTAGGGTACCGACACTCACATCTCGGACCATATAGAGGAATGGCGTAGGTGAAGGTGGTTGGTTAAGACTCATATACCCCCAGAATTTCTTATAGAATGGTTCCTAAAATATTTACACACTCCTATTTCAAAGGACATTGCTACTTCTAGGGTCTCCAGTGAGGAAGAAGCTATCTTTAGAGCCCAACAACTTTATTTGATATATTCTCAATCTAGGATGTTATACCAACTTCTTCTGGATGCACCATGGAAAAATAATGATCCTAGATAGACTCTTGGACCTCATGCCGATGGCATTGTAGGGTTCGCCAATGTAAAGTCTACAGACTCGACAATGAAGTCTACTAGAGGGCCAGCTTCATCTGGATCCTCCAAACCCACCCAATTGGCAGATGTACATTCTGTGAAATTGTCGAAGAACCCAAATGGTGACCAGCAACCATATGGGAATAAAAGGAAAGGTTGAAATAATCATAAGGGTGGGAAGAATAATAATAAACCAAAGGACAAATATAATAATGGGAAACAAAATGATAATGTTGGAGAGGGAAAGAAAGAGAAACGTAAGGTGAAGTTTCCTTGTAAAATTTGTACCGATGACCACCTTACACACTTATGCCCCAAATTTGTAGAGGTTGCAAGGATTTTAAATATACCGCTTGTCATGATGACAAACCCATTCCCACATAATCAACACTTAGCCTCGAGCTCTTCAAACGCCAGAAATGCATCCAGTGGAAGTCAAAACCCACCATCGCAAGATGGCATCATGTTTTCATCAACATGGTCGATGAAAAAATTGATATAGACACCCACTCTCAATATTATAGCTCTTCAAAAGCTAGTACCAGCTTAGAACCTCCTCCTCCACCCCTGGAAAAGAACTAACAGATTGAGAAACCAGAGCCACCACCTCGTATTCCCAAAGGATTACTCAAGTGATCTACCCACAAACCTAATGCTAGAGCCACCCATAACTACTCTATTGTTGAGGATCTAGGCCAAACCCCTTGTGCGATGTCGTCTTTGGAGGTACACTAGACATGTCCATCATAGAGGAATGCATTACTCTCTACCTTAGGAGCTCTAGAAGCTAGTGGCTCGAAAGTTATCAAGTTTGATGTCACAAACATGAAGCCTCGCTTACCATACCATGTGGCATTTAAAATCTACGTGGATTATTCCAAGTATACTATCAAAAAAGCAGTCGTTGATGAAGGTGTTTCCACTTGCGTGATGTCCCTAGTCTATTGGAAAGATATCGGTTCTCTAACCCTTTCCAAGTCGTCGAACATGTTGAGTTCATTTGACGGTCATTACTTCTTCCCTCATGGTATTCTCCCTTCCTTTTCAGTCCAGTTAGTTGGGAAGATGGCAGAGGTGGAAGTAGAGGTAGTTGATGCACCTCTCAATTATAACTTGTTACTAGGTCACAATTGGACCAATGATATGGTTGCTATTGTATCGTTCATTTTCTGTATACTTTGTTTTCCTCATGAGGGGGAGATTGTGATGATCGACCAGTTATCCTTTGCGTACTCTATTCCTAATGCATCTATTGGAACATCCATCCCTGTGATCGACAATTCTTGGCTAGCAACTGAGAATATCGGTGTCAGAATGTATTCTTCTCTCATGGGTACTTTCGAATTCTCGGCACTGATTCATCATGTTTATGCCATGTCTAGTAGGCTTGTTTCAACCGGGAGGTCCATAGCTTTCCGCACTTCCTATTTTAGTGATCCATGGACCCTACCTTATCCAACTTCATCAGTTTAAGGACAATTGCATGCTGGCATGGCTATGCCACTATCGACAGTGGAGTTTGTGTATCAAGCCATTCTTGACTCTTCCGTTGATCCTGATCCTTTTACCTCGTAGACGGACGAGGAAGATCCTGTTCTTAGGCCTGTATGGACCACCTTGTTATATTGTTCACATAATTACTTAGATGAGACTTTGACTTCAAATGAATCCATCCTTGAAGCCATGAATGGTTCCGAGAGACCTTGGGATGACATGCATCATCGATCTTATTTTCTCCCAAGTCTTGAAAGAATCGAGCAAGATGATTTTCGATCTACCTTGAGTGATATAGTTGGTCACATAGTAGTTCCACTTGATACACACAACATTATGAAGGAAATATGGATATTATTTCTCCTACCATCCCAATCGATATCTCTCGTACCCCTAGCAAGATTGAAAACGTAAATATAGGTGCAGATTGTTTGCCAGAAGAGATTCTGATATACACCAACCTCTTCAAAGAATTTCGAGATGTATTCACTTGGTCATATGGAGAGATGCCAGGGATCGACCCTCACATTTTTTAACATGAGATTAGGACTTATCTGGATGCTAAACATGTTCAACAACATCTTATAATTGTTAATCCTAGTAATTCCCCCACTATTAAGGTAGAGGTGGAGAAGATACTTAATGTTGGCTTCAACTACCCAGTTCCCTTAACCAAATGGGTATCCAACCCCGTTCCTTTGAATACAAAGCAAGGAACCATTTGTGAGTTTATGGACTTTCGCAACCTGAACAAGGCTTGTCCTAAAGATAACTTCCCCATGCCTTTCATTGGTCAAATTCTCGATGAGTGTGTGGGAAGCGAAATATTTTCCTTTATGGACGGATTTTCAGGATATAACCAAATCCAGATCAAACCTGAGTACCAACAAAAGATGGAATTTATATGTCCTTGGGATACTTTTGCATATCGAAAAATGTCTTTTGGCCTGAAAAACACCGGAGTGACCTTCCAACATGCCATGACTTTCACTTTTCACGATCTCAAGCACATAGTTGAAGCTTACCTCGATGATCTTGCTTCTCACTCTCACAAGAGAGTGGATCATGTTACAGACCTTTGACTGGTTTTTGAAAGATGTTGTAACTATAGAATCTGGTTAAACCCTCACAAATGAATCTTTTACGTTAAGTCTGGTCGTCTCTTAGGATTCCTAGTTTCTGAGACCGGGATGGTAGATCCTCTTAAGGTTGAGGCAATACTTCAATTTCCTCCCCCGTGCACGATTAGACAACTTCAAGGCTTACAGGGGAAAGCTAACTTTCTACGTCTATTTATAGTTAATTATGCCAATATCACTAAGGGTTTCATGCTCCTATTGATGAAAGATGCTCCTTCTATCTAGGATGAGTGATCCTAGGAGTCTTTTGACACTTTAAAGAAATCCTTAGTATCGACCCCTCTGCTGAAATCTCTTGATTACAATAGAGATTACTTGTTGTATGTCTCCGCATCTGAAGAGACAATTGGTATGGTTCTAGTTCAAGAGGATGATGAGAACCATCTTAGTCAAACTTTAGTCGGACCTGAGAGTAATTACTCTCACATTGAAAAGCTAGTTTTGGTTGTCATTCATGCAGTCCAACATTTACAACACTATATATTACTTTGCAAGACTATTGTGATTTTTGATGTCAATCTGTTTCAATACGTCCTCACTAGGTGTATCATAGGTGGGAAATATAATAAATGGATTGTCATCTTACAAGAATTTGATCTCGACTTTGCTTCGGCCAAGTCCAAGAAATCACTAGTTTTTGCAGAATTAATATCCGATTTTCCATGACTAGATGAGGATGCTATCCATGTCAATTTGTTTGCAGACAAACACATTTTCCCTGTCTCGTCGTCCGACCCCTCGTATGGAGACATTTTTTTATATATTCAAACCTTGAATTTCACTCAGCATCTCTCGTGATATGTTCGACGACGTGTTAGATACCAAGCCAAAAAGTATACCATCATCGACCGAAATTTGTATCATCGAGGAATATATAGTATATTATGTCACTACCTAACTCACGAGGAAGTCGATTTAGTCCTAAATGATTGACACAAAGGGGCTTGTGGTGGTCATCTATCTGGGCTTGTGAAAACCCAAAAAATCCTGTGAGTCAGTTACTTCTGGCCCACCATCTTTAAAGATTGCATTGAAGCGGTTAAGAAGTGTCACCCCTACCAGGTGTTCACTCAGAAAATGTGCTCGCACCCAACCCCCCTTCACCCAGTCATTACCATCGGTCCCTTCACCAAGTGGGGGATAGATTTTGTCAATTGCAACCCAACTTTGGCTGGGGGGATTCAACAAATTATCATGGCTATTGGCTACTTTATGTGGTTTGAATCCATGCCTACCATATAATCCGACGGGAAGACTACAACCTTATTCGTGTTCAACCAAATTATCACCTGGTTCAGTATCCCGAGTGAGATTGTCACTGATCATGGAAGTCACTTTTAAAATCAAATCATGGTAGAACTAGCATCCAAACTGGGGTTTAGACATGGTCACTCATCTCCTTATTAACCCGAGGAAAATGGGCAAGTAGAGGCCGTTAACAGGTCTCTCAAGACCATTTTGCAAAAAACTATCAGCCAGAGTAATTTCGATTGGCACATCATGCTATATCCCATGCTTTGGGCATACTGAACCTTGGTCAAGACTGCCATCATTTTTTCCCCTTTTCAGTTAGTACATGGTGTGGAATCGATACTTCCTGTTGAATGTGAAATCCCTTCTCTCAAGTTGGCAATCGAGCTCCTACCTGACACTTCGGATTTAGAGAAACACCTCGTGCACCTAGAGAGTCTTGACGAGCAATGTCGAGATGCCTTTATGTCTATCGAGGCAAATAAGAAACGTGTCAAGGTTCAGTATGACAAGTTTGTCTGTCACTAGTTATATGCTAAGGGTGACTTGGTCCTCTTGTATGACCAAGCCAAAGAACCACTAGGGGCAGGGAAGTTTAAACCCATGTGGCACAGTCCTTATATCGTGTGACGTGTTCTAGAAAAATGAGCCTACGAGTTGGAAGATTATGAAGGGAATAAATTGGTTGAACCTAGAAATGGGCTCTACTTGAAAAGGTATTATGCTTGAGCCCTAGGCTTGGGAGAAACCCTTTTTATACTAATGTAAATTTGGTGTATATACATATTTTTCACCTTTTCTTTTTGTCTTTGGCTTGCTTATCGAGTTTTCCCTTTTTGGTTGGCAGATGTCAATGGAGTCTTCATTCTACCTAGGATTCGTAGATGGAGCTAGTCATCAAACACAGAACATGGATTTTGCTGCTTGGGTGATTTACTCACCTGAGGGTCTGTTCGTGTCTTCAGGTGGGGTATGCCTAGGGAAATCCATGAACAATGTGGCCGAATATAGCGTCGTTATAGAAATGTTGTGTGATGCCACCTCACATGGTATTCACTCTCTAGAGGTTCATCTGGATTCTCAGTTAGTAGTATGTTAGTTGAACAGTCGTTACCTTGTGCGTGATCCTACGTTACTCCATCGATTCCTATGGGTACATATTTTAGAACAACAATTTGATTTTATTACATATTTTCACATCCCTAGAAGTTCTAATCATGTATCTGATGCCTACACTAATTATGTTTTAGATTTTCATTTGTCACATTAATAAGGTAAAGAAAACCATTAAATCAATGTACACATTGTAAAATATGAGTAAATCTAAAGATCCCTCTTTATATATTTCAAAAATATATGGTGTTTATATTACAAAATTGGGGATAAAACCCTCAAAATACATATACAACCGACATACATATCCCATGACATCTATGCCTGTGGCGCCAAATGAGTATTGTGATATAAAACCACGGCATTTGCGAGACACTGGAAGAGTCATACCCATGCTCTAGGTAGACCAACAACCTGTTGCTGCATGGCTTCAGGTAGATCCTCTACCTGAACCATAGGAATCCTCTGTGTCAGACGAGATAGGTTTCCCTGCACGTTCTATAGGACTCTCTCTGCTTCTCCTCCCAGTGCCTCATCTCCCCGATGCCTCCATCTATGTCTTAAAAATCCCTCTCGCCATGGCAGACCCACATTTGCAATCACACAAGTATCTAGTTAATATTAAAAAACCATCCAAAAACATTTTTGTTTCCTTAAATACAAAAATACAAAAAAATGAAATATGTAATTTTTTTTTACCTATGGCACCATAAGCGGCCCCTGGTGGAAGCGACATATCTGGGTCTCCTCTGAAATTGATCCCCACATAGGGATAGTCATCCAGAGCAATGATTCATCTCTGCCACCAAAAGAAACAATCATTTTTGTAAGGTGTCGACACCCTACCTCCCCCCTATCATTTCATGACTTTGATCCACCATGCCATAGTTGGATCGCGTGGTCCCCTAGGAAGGATATCCACTCTAGGTCCTAGACCTGGGACCCGCTAAAAAAATAAGTTGCAAATGATAGAGGAAAACCCAAAGTTTCGCTTACCCCCCTGCTTGCACTTTGTCAACTGACCTTTCATATTGGTCAGCAGTGAGGTACATCAATCGTAGACAGTGGGCCTCGCACACTCCAATGCGTAAAACATAAGTGGTCTCGATGCCTGATGAAGCGAGGTCGATCCTATGATCCTGGTAAGCACAAGCACAATAATCTTCAGGATGAGGTTACCTATAGCCCGGATGGGGATTTGACTTCCCACCATGGGAGTCCTTGCAACATAGTGGGCCTCAATATACTCCTTGACCTTCATCCCACTCCCTCCCCCCCTACCACTTTAGGTCCACAACCTCTCCTCAGCGTGAAAGTCTAGTCAAGAAGTAGATGTCCTCTACTTCGATCTTTAATGGTTGTCCATCAAGGATAAAGCTCTCGCTATCATGATCCCAATAGCCCACCAACATCTCCAACAACCTCACTTGGACCCGCATTCCTTTGAGAGCCAAAAACTTGTACAAACCACATCTTTTTAAAGCCTCCTAAGCCACCAGATCTTGATCAACTACTGCATCTACCTCCTCATGCTCTCTCTCTCTCCATTCCAACACCATCCTACAAAAAACAAATCATTTTTGAGTTAGAAACCCTTATTTTTTCCATTTGTGTACATATACACAGTTTATCTAGAAATAGTCGCAGGTAGGGCCTGATATATGCCCCCTGTGGTTCACATAGGGGCGTATATCTAGTCTTATATGCGACTTATTCAGAGAAACATGCATATATCGAAAACTCCAAATTGCACCCTCAAAAACTAACAAAATAAAACCTAATTCAAAAATGTAAACCATTGAATTTGAAGAGGATGGGATGAAGAGTTACTTGATCCAAACGATTCATGATTCCATTTCCTATCGCTCCCGCAATCACCGTTTGCATCCTGGAGGTATTTTAGTCCAAATTGCATTATTTGGGTAAAAATAAAAATGATACAATAATTTTTATTTTATTACTATTTATCAACTATTTTTACCCACTTGATATAGTTTTACGCTATTTTTTCTCCTAATGGACTAATTCAAGAATGGTTTTAAGATGGTTTTTGTAGTTTTGACTCAATTTTCTTGCGGATTTCAACATCATGGTTGGTCGTTTGTCTCCTCGGGTAGGTATATTCATAACATAGCATATACGATAGGTATCTACTCCATCGTGCATTTTTTCATTATCCTTCGACTACCTCTTTTTACGCCTTAGGCATGAACCCATTTTTTTCGATTCATAACCCCCCATATGCTATTAATAGCATCGTTAATAAATGGTAGAGACTTACCATACATGGGTACCCTAGTTAGAACCTTTTTGTCATTTGGTGACCATGCCGAGTTTTTTCTTAGGACCGGGAGTCCATTATAATTCAATACATGACTATATGATGAGCCTCATTTCTCATTCATGCACATGCGGCCTTATCACCCATGGACTCCCAAAAATGAGTCTCAGTTAAGCTCTTTTTCGAGCCACCCAAAAACTGAAAATATCGTCGAATTATTTGTCCCTTTCACACTCGTTAAAGTTGGATTTGAAACATCATGAGTCTTAGTTAATCTCTTTTCCAACTCGCTAACAAAAATTGAAAAGATTCTCGAATGAACTTGTCTTTTTCACACTCGTAAATTGGATTTGAAAAGACATCTTTTTGGCATAATTTTACCCCTTTTTCACACCAAGTAGACTAAAATATATATAAAAAGGACATTTTTTGGCGTTAAGTTGTGATTACATCTCATTCCCTTTCTTGCAGTATTGATCCCTTATACGGTTCTCGCTTTGCATTATAAACCGTTGCCTAAGCAGTTTGCATCCTCAACCAAGCAGAGCCTTGTTTATATCCTTCGTAATTTCACACCCTATACCCTGGAGGGAACATCACCCTGAGTGTCCATCTCCTGCATGCATTTCCTTTCATTAAGAATAGGTACATTCCACTACTGGAACTATTTTTTCTTACTTGCAACACTTGTTCCCTCCTCTGTATCATAGCATTCATTTGTTATGAAAAAACAAAAAACGACTGGTGAGAAGATAATACTCTATTGTAATTAGTAGCAGTCATGTTGCCTTTGAACAGAGCACAAAGTTATTGAGTCCTTGTGTCATCATAATTTTGAGTTTAGCATGGCCTTAGGAAGCTAATCTCGCTACAAATTTTTCTCTACCGACTGGTTACTCTTCCAGTCCCTATAGAGAACATTATCGATGCCTCCTGCATCTAATTGTCACATCATTGAGTCCATGTTGTCTAAGTCCACCATATGTCTCTTTATCTTGTTCAAAGGAATTCTATCAACCTGTGTCAGCCACTACTCAAAAATCTTGACTTTGCATGTCGGCCATACCCTTAGTTTTTCTCAGAATCACATGATAGTTTGGTCTTATCATGCACCCTAGCCCTACTTTCATCATTGGTAGTTCACCTTGAACCCAACAATCGACATTTCATCATTGGTCGTTGACTGGGTGGTTTCCCTTGTGTTCGACGGAAAGAAATCTATTCACACTTTGGGATTCATGTAGTGTCTTGGATTCCATTAGCCTTATTGGTGGTTTCTTCGCCTTTGTCAGTAATTTTTCATTATTGGATGATATTTAGAGGGTCCTTTTTGTGTACCTCTTGCATTTGTCACATGTGAATGACACACATGGTCGTTGTTTCATGAACATGTTCTTTGTCCAATCTCCACCAAATCATGAAGCTCCTACTTTGTTCCTCATGCTGACTGATGAGAGAAGCCTCGATGTTGTTCTTTTAGCGGGTCTCTTTCCATTGACTTCAACCCATTTATTTTGGATATGGGACCTAGATTTTTATGAGTACATTGAGGCTTGCAATAATTAGTGGAAGGCTCTCTCCCATTGAAAAATGGGAATACATCAATGTCTCCTGATCAATGGATTTCTCAAGTGTTTGACATTGACTCCTTTTTTACACTTGTAGGAATGTACTCGATGCCTTGATACCTACTTTCATTATTGGTAGCTTGTCTCGCGTTTGTTAATGGTATACCTCAATGAATGGTAATCAAACAATGTCTCATCGTGTTCGACCTCAACTCCTTTATTCACATGATGTAGACTTGCACCTTTGGTGGATGGTGTAGAAGACTTGAAGACATCACTATGTGGCCGCAACTTTCCTGAGTTGTTGCTTTCCCTTCATTGGACCAATACCTATTTGACTTCAATGATCATGGGAGATCAGATTGTACTTCCTAGTATATAGATATCTTCAAATTGATTTTGAGATTGGTTTCACTAGGCCTTGTTCGTGACTATGACAGCCTTTGGCATGTAACCACATTTGTATTTGCCTATTCATGGCCATGAACACTTGTTTGGTATATTTTCCACATGGATCTGCATTGTATTCTTGGCAGCTATGTATGAAAAGTTAGTACATAATGTAATGAGCAATTGAGTTCTCGAGTTGGTTCTCTACCACTCCACTTTTGGGTTATTTATAATGTATTTAAGCCATTGCATATACTCCTTTGATCTCACACATTAGGGGGGATCTGTTATGGTGGGATTTGCCTCACCATTTCTATCTTGCATAGAGGGCCTTTTTCCATTTCCCTATGCATACTTATCATCCCTTTTTGATGAATCCAGAGCTAAAAATATACATTTTCCCACATATATGATTCCTATCAGTTATACAAGATGCATATACGCTTGTTGCCCCACTACAACTCGCGTATATCAGGATTTGTTCCAGAAAATACAAAATGAGGTCGGGTTTCCATCTCACAATAGAAGATCTTTGATCCTTGACCTTCCATATACTGGAAACATTCTGACTCGGCCCTTCAGCTGCATTCTGAAGGCTATAAGAGAACAATTTTGAGCTATGGAAAAGAGGAGAAAGCACTCAACTTTGAGAGAAACATTACTCTAGATAAATTACTTCATATTGAGTCTATATCCCTTTTTCCCTCAAGTCTGAACATAGTGTTCATCCCCCAAGCTCTTTCCCTATTGTTGATATGACCTCATTGCCTCTTTCCTATGAGCTTGACTTTCGCGTAGGATTGAAGTGGTGGAGACCCAGTTGGAAGGAACTTGGTTTCTAGGTTTCAAACCATGCCTACACAGAAGTTTGTAATGTTGTCACTTTTGCTGGTCAATTATTAATAGAAATACTCCTTTCCCATCCTATTGGTATCTTGTAAATCTATGATTATTATCCATGGGTGTGTTTTTAATTTTTATTAATGGATTATGCTATCTGATGTGCTAACCCCTTTTATATCATTACTATGTACTTTCTCTACTAGTTGGTTGAGAACTTATTGTAGGTATAATGCTTTGGGTCAAAGTGATAAATAGTGGAACATCATCAAGTGTTGGATCGAGGTAGGCCTCTTTATTATATTTTGCATTAGTTTATATAGCACATGTTGGAATTGAGTTGATTTCTATAGTCATACTTGTCTGTTGTGGTTTACCCTTGGCCATAGAGATTTTTTCCCTTGTAACAGACTGAACATTATTCAGAGACACCTGAAATTTTGAAGAAGTCAATGAGGTGTTTGTCAAGGTGGATAATATCATCTCCCCTGTTTTCCTGTGCATGTCCATTTGTTCCACTAGATGGACCTCCTTCACATCAAACTCAAAGGAATTCTTCTTGTAGTCGGCAGTTGTTTTGGGATGAGGAACTTGTTCTTGTAGGAATGCCATTTTCATTCTTCGTTTCTCTATGTCAAATGCAAACAGAAGTCTGTGTTGAGTAGTGGAGGTCTACTTCTAGAACTGAGCATATGTGTTGTTGTTGAGGATTTCATTCCTCTATTTGATCTGTCTATACTTGTCAAAGATATTTGACTATGTTCACTCATGATATGATTCAGCTAAAAGAGTAGTGTTTATTTGTTTTTTAGATGAAGATGTGGACACTATGAAATGATTGTCTGAAAATTTTGAGGAATGTGGTCCCTCCATGATTATGGTGGACTAGATTTCTCCTTCTTTGAGAAGGTCTTGTGTGTGACTGGTTTTGGCCCTTTTCCTGTAGACTTGGAAGTCTTCAGTTGATACCTCTGTGACTGAAGGGGAAAATTCTTTCCTTTCTCTCTTTTCCATTTGTATTTGAGGTGTGTTGGTATGTGAAACAGTGGTAGGGGGAGGTTGTTCTTTGTTTCCAACAATGTGTTCTATTTCCATTCTATTTGGTTCATATACATTTCCACCTTTGGATTGTGTATGTGAGCATGAGTGATCCTTTGTTTGACTCTGATCTATGAGATGATACAAAATGGGTCATAATTCCATGTGAAACTATGATTGAAAATCATTTGTTTCAAGAGGTTGTCTGCCTCTTCTCCTGCTTCTCTGTTGTTTCATATGAAAGGGAAAATTTGAGTATTAATTCTGAGTTGTTGTTTCTTCTTGACTAAAAAAAAATGGATATCATAAGAGTTCACCATATGCCTGATGTATTCCAGTGAAAAAATCCTTACAGGGAGATGTTTTGGCAATATGTATGGTGGAAAATCACATCCATACACTCTTATTTCAGTGTGGTTTTGATATAAGTATCAATCTCATGCTTTGGCTATATCAGAGAGGTCAAGGACTCTTTGAACTTATTCATTGATCCTTGGATTTGTTTTGTTGTTCATCATGCAAACCACTAGGTGATAAAAATGGTCTATGAAATCCTTAAAGCTGAATTCAATTGAATTTTTCCTCACTAGTAAGGTCCATGAGGTCATTGACTGTGGCTTTCCTTCTTGATCCAATTTCTAAAAATCACATGGAAACTTGTATGACTGAAAAAAAAAGAATAAATACACCATCACTAAGGAATATCTGAGCATTCCTTCTGTTGAAAACCTGAAAATTTTATCATGTGCATTATTAGCCAAAAACTGACTGAAATCAAATTGAACTGTTGTTTTTTATTATATGGAAAAAATGGATAAAAAGCACAAAATAGGCTCATTTACCCATTCATCTGAGAAGTATCCTAATAGGTAATAGAGGATGGAAATTATTTGGTTGGCCCTGATAGAGAAGATGGAGGATGGATAGGGGGGTTTTCTGGGGCAATTGAGCGTCTTCTGGCAGAAAAATCTCGAAAATATGGGCCCTTTGGGGGAAGGAGAGTCTGGTAGAGGTTGTTCAGGGCTTTGATAGAAAATGAGATTGTAGGATCATTTTTTGGGATTTGCAGCATCTGGTTAATGGATTCAGGGGTAATGGTGAAAAGAGTTTTAGAAAAAGAGGAAATGATGGCCCTTTGGCCAGGAAGATAATGATCTTGGCATTTCAAAGTGAATTCGGGGAAGTGGAAGGTTTGAGAGAACATGTACAGAGGAAAATTGGACTCCTAGAGTCCAATTTTGTTGCTTTGATCTAGGAAGATATCTTTTATCCAGAAGTGTAATTCGAAGAAGTCGAATTCACACTTTGGATCTGTAATCTTGTAATCCTTATCTGCCAGGGGGATGTGATCCAGGTCGACAGGAGGGGGAAGAATCAAATTCTCAAATGTTTCAACAGATTTTTCTTTGGGGGCCATGACTAATAGAGTTTTAAGGTGGATTAATGGAGGACTATAATTACCTATTTTAATTAAACATGTTGACAATGAACCGTTGTGGTAGTTGGATTGAAATATGGCTTTCGAGCGGTGTCCATAGTGTATGCATCAATACATAGTGTCACACGGTGAAGAAACAGGGTTTTAGAGTGCAATAGAGGTGTCTATTATGGCACGGGGTGATGATGGGGCGATTAGTGGTCACAGGGAGGGAATTGATTGGCTAACGGGTAATTGGGATGTGTCACGCAACAGGTTGTAGTAGGGTACGGTGGCAGAGTGAGGTGACCAGTATTGGGTAGTGGTTTGTAAGGATTCTAGAGGGGGGGGGTAGGTGGTAAGTGAATTTGAGTGGGGTGTCTAAAATTCTAAGAGAGTGACATGTAAGGTGGGGCCAATGGTTTTTGGGACCAGTGTGGGGGAAACCTCTTTTCCAGACCCCTCTTCTCCCCACCGTTAAAGGCAGAAACGTCAAGGGGGTCTGAAATACTCTTAGGACCTTCGATCTGGGTGTTGTTGGATGTCGTCGCTGAAAATTGTGCAGCCTTTAGTCTCTATGCGACAAAAAGTATCATCGTTTAGAAAAATTAGGATAAAATCATACAATGGGTAGCGCTAAGATTACCCTTTCCCAATTTTACACCATGGTCTTATTTCCTAAAGTAAAAATATCCAAATTTACTCAAACAAATGGTATTTTAACAATCTATTTTCAAATTTTGTTGAAATAAACATCACTAACCTAACTCCTAACCTAACCAACTAACATATTAATCCATCTTAGACTGTTGGATTAATTATTACTCTAACCTAGATAATTTGGCCAAGATTAAATTGTTTGACCAAATTTACTCACTAACCTATCAACATAAATTGAAAAAGTTTGATCATGATTATACAGTATGATTCAAACCAAATTCATTTTTCATGGGGTTTTATATATATATTTTTTGTACTTTATATATATATTTTTTAGACCCTCTTTTTATTTTTTCTATTTTTATCCTTTTTTTTTCTTTTTCTTTTCTTTTCTTTTCTTTTGTTTTAGTTTTAGTTTTAGTTTTTCTTTTTGTAAATCTTTTGTAGAATAAAATATTATTTACAATAAAATATGACTAGAGAAATAAATTCTAATCACCAGGTGATACTATGAAATCTGGGGTTATAAGAGTGGCTCCACTTGGGGATGGTGCTCTCCTTGTGAGGTGCTAAGAACCAACTACATGTTTCCTTGAATCTTCTTCTCCATTATTTTTTTTCATTCTGATTTGCTTTATTATAAATGTAAATTTGGTGACACTGATTAGGGGCTTAAGGCCTTCTCTTTGGGCTTCAACCACTGATAAAAATCACCCACAACTGACATAAAAAGTAAAATGGTATTTACAATGAAATGAGTGAGAAAAACTTTCATTCCTGTGAAACATAGTGCTTGAGCATTCTTCCATTAACAGGTTGCTCCATCCATATCCTTGATAAAAAAATGCATTACTTCCTTTGTAGGCATGTATTATGAATGCGCCTTTCCATAGATTCTCAAATTTTCCATGTTTTCCCTTATATTCATTTCTTGAGTCCCATTTTACTACTTTGTCTCCTAACTGGAAGTCATCAGCCTTGGTCCTTCTGTCATAGATTTTCTTGATATTTTCCTGAATCACTTGAGTTTGGTTGTAGACCTCTTCTCTGCATTAGTGCAGTTGTATAGTTTGATTAATTATTATTTGGATGTCATTTGGTTCTACCTATACTTCCTACAATAATTTCATGATAAAAACACCTAAATAAGTAGGAAAGACAACATCCATTCCATAGACCAACTAGTATGGAGACATACCAATTGACCTCTTTGTAGTAAGTCCATATGCCCATAGTGCATGTACCAACTTATTGTGCCATGGTTTTTTGTTGTCCTGCAACAAATTATTGATGATGTTGACCAGACTCTTATTTGAATACTCTGCTAACCCATTTCCCTGAGGGTAATAGGTTGTATAGTGTCCTAAGGTGATCTGATATTTTCTACAAAACTCTATCATCTATTTTGATTTGAATGTTGTTGTGTTTTCAGTGATAATTTTCCTAGGGCATCCAAATCTAGAAACAATGTTAGTTTCCAAAAAAATTATGATCACAACATTAGTGGCTTTCCTGTTGGGTACAGCTTCAATCCACTTGGTGAAATAATCAATGGCTGTGAAAATACACTTGTGCTGGCTTGGTGAAGGTGGGTGAATTTATCCAATGAAATCCAAACCCTATTGTTGAAATGGAGTTGCAACTGAAATTGGCTTCAAGGGTAAAGGAAAAAGTTTCCTTTTGCCTTCAAAGATATGATAGTTATGACAGGAGGTCACATTATTGTGGACATCTGCAAATAAATTTGGCCAGTAGAAACCATCTCTAAGAATTTTATTTGCAGTGGTATTCCAATTCAGATGTCCACCATAGTCTCCTTCATGGAATTCCTACAAATATTTATCAGCTTCATCTTTCAACAAATGATTTAGTAGAATCCCTCCAACATCTTTCCAATACACATTTTCATTTAAAATACAATACTTCATAGATTTGAGTTTCAAAAATCTATCTTTATTTTTAGCTAAACGAGGATGAGATTGTAGATTATGTAAATAAAAAATAAGGTCTGCATACCAGGGAGAGTTTGAGAAAACCTCTTTAACTTGGGGACTCGCCTACTCTTCTTGTTCATCAGCTACAACAAGAAAATTAATATCCAAAGCATGAAAGTTGGACTCAGCCATCAGTTTGGATAATCCTTGACCCTTGATAAGCTTGGTTGGTTTGATATCAATATCATATTCAAGGATCAAATCAATCCATTTATCCCTTCTGCCATCTAGATTATCTTGATTCAGAATATTTTTGACCACAACATTAGGGACATAAGAAATAATATGTGAGTGGAGAAATAATATGTGAGTGGAGAAATCTTTAATTACTTTCACTAAAGAAAAAGCTCATTTTTCCATGATGTTATAATTCAACGCAACATATCTCAAGGATTTACTGAAGAAAGCAATAGGCGTTTCATGGCCTTCACTATTCTTTCACAAAATAACTGATGCAATGGTATTCTCAGAGGCAAAAGAGAATAGGAGAAAATATTTTGTATAATTAGAACTGATAAGCACATGGGCTTGTGTCAAGGTCTGTTTCACTTGATCAAAGGAATGTTTTTCTTCTATTGTCCATTTTATTTTTGTATCTTTTTTCAACATGTTTCTTATGTTTCTGAGAAGTTCTGTCGATTTAGGCATAAATCTTTCTAGAAATTTTATTTTGCCTATGAAAGACTGCAACTCTTTTATGTTTCTGGGATGGTCTATTTTTTGAATGGCTGCAATTCTTCTAGGATCTATTTTAATTCCATCCTTAGATATGATGTGTCCTAAAAATTTACCTTCTTCTATACCAAACAAAGTTTTCTTGGGATTTAGTGAGATTCTGAATCTCCTGGATTTTTCAAAAACGTTTCTAAGGTGGATTAAGTGCTCTTCATCTGTTTTTGAAAAAATAGTTATGTCATCTAGGTATATCACAATGAATATTCCAAGTTCATCCACAAAACAATATGCATTTCTCTCATAAATGTGGCCCCAACATTCATTAAACCAAAAGGCATTTTCACATACATGAAAGTGTCCTAAGGTGTAGTAAACGTTGTTTTCTCTTGATCATCAGGGTGGACTAACACTTGGTTGTAACCAGAAAATCAATCTAACAAAGAAATTCTACTGGATCCAACTACCTTTTGCAAAATATGGTCCATTTTGGGCAAGGGATATTTTTCCTTAAGTGAGACTTTATTGAGGTTTCTGAAATCAATACAGAGTTTGATTTCTCCACTCTTCTTTTTGGTAGGAACTAAACTAGACACCCATTTAGAAAACCTTAATGGGACAATTATTTTAGCATCACACATTTTCTTTATTTCCTTTTCAATTAGAGGCATCAAATTTTGGTTAATTCTCCTAAGTTTTTGTTTGAAATGATTATGATCTTATTTTATGGGAATTTTTTGTTGTATAATGCTGGTGTCATAGGATTTTAGATCTTCATATCTCCATGAAAAAACATCTATAAATTCTTTGAACAATTCTATATATTTTTGTTTTTCAGCAGGAGGTAAAGATTTGGACAATTTAATCATTTTTTATTCCTTTTCAGTTCATATGTTACAATCCTCAACTTCTTTTCCATTAGATTAATTTTTATTTTTTTTAGCTACATCATCAAAATCAAACAATTCTTCCAATGTGACTAATCCTCTAAGAAGAATATTATCCTTTAATTGAAAAAAATCTGAATTTTCTTCTTTTTCATTTATTTCTTCTCAATCTATCGTATTTACACTTTCTCTTTCATAATCACTATCTACATCAATATTTTTGCATTCAAACTCATTTTTTGATTGTAGAAAATCATCAATTTGTTCATCATTACCAAAAACTTGCCAATACCTGATATTGTCTAGGACAGAAGGTCTTCATTTCACCTCAACTATATATTAGCGATTAGGATGAAATGGTATCGTGCAAGTGGCTACTAAGGTAGCCAAACCATCTACAAGTATGTTTTGGCCTCTGGGAATCACCTTCAAATCATATTTAGTAAAGCATTGCAAGAAATCTAGAACAACATTTCTATAGGCCATCATTCTTGGGTGTTTGGAAGAGTACTCACCTTTGATTTGTTTTATGATAAGTTCATAATCACCCCTTATTTAAATTCTCTTAGCACCAAGATTTTTTAACAATTTCAGACGTAGCATTAATGTTTCATATTTGGATATATTGTTGGTACACTGAAAATTCAATTTGTAGGAATGTCTTTCTGTATATCTTTCTTTTGAATTTGAAACCCACACCCCAACTCTAGATCCTTCCTTACTGACAACACCATCAAAGTATAAACTCCGCAAAGGTTCTGTTGGTTCATCAGATTGTATTATCATTGTTTTGTCTTCTTCAGGGGTTCCTTTTCTTTCCTCCAAGTTATAAACATCATCCTCCAAATTTCCAATTTGTCTTTCCATGTCTCCATCATTATATAAAATAAAAGAGTCAAGATCAGAATGAATAGAGTATAAGGGGTATTTATGTGGTTTCTCTTGACTACTGACCATGTATTTCATTAGTGTCTCCTTGTATAATCTTCTCTACTAACCAAAACATGGGATGGTGGCATAAGACATGTCTAGTTGTAAGGTGCCCTGTAATTTGGCTCCCCATAATCGAGACAACAACATGACATAATTTGGGGGTATGTCTACAACAACAATGTCCATTACCGTGCTTTTGGCTTGGATTTGTGCCAAATTAATACACAAATATTTGATCAGACCTATGCATTTAACTTTACTTGAATCAAAAGAGTATAAATTTTTGTAAGGCCTAGTGATATCAAGTCCCAATTTCTCCATCACAACCTTAGGAATAAGGTTGTGAGAAGCACCAAAATCTAGCATAACATTGTGCAAAGTCTTATCATGAATATTTAAGATGATGTAAAAAGGAGGAACAAAACCACTTTCATCTTTTCCCTCAACTTCGCATCCAAACAACAACTTCGATTGATCATCAACGATGTTCACTATGTCTGTACCCACTCCTGGTTCTATGTTCAGGGCATTGATCACTTATGATCTATAAGCATTCTTGTTCATTAATTATGACAGAGGAATAGGTATTTTGAGTTTAGCCAATTCACTTTTCATACTAAATGAGGTAGAATTTTTATTTTGATTAGGAAGATCTGATTTCTCGACCACATTCTTCTGTGTAGTATCTTTGGGTTGACTGGTGAAGGGAACATTAGTTTCAGTTGTCTTTGGTACAGAGTCAGATGTTCTTTTTTTGGGGACCTCTGAGTTTTTATTTCTAGGAACTTTCTTGGCAGGTGTATCTAATGTCTTCTTAAAGTCAGAAGCTTTCTTGGTTGGATTATAATTGGACTTATTACTTTTCAATTTGTACTTCCTATGAACTTCCATTATTGCATTTTCAAAATCTTTCTATTATGATTCCTCCTCATCAACTTTAGTTTGTGAAAAGAGGAAAATATCTTGTTCTTCTTGGGTAAGAAAAATAGAATCATTATCATTTATTCCCATAAGATTAATGTGAACATCATCAAGTCCCTCAATTGTTTCTTCCCCCTCATCAGCATAGTTTTCTTGGAAAGGTGGCCTAATCTGTTGATAATGGCCTTTTTTTTCTCTTTGTTCTCTAGGTTCTCTTTGTCTGATTTGGGGAGGATTTCTCCTGAAATTAGGATTTCTGATTTGAGGACCAAGTTGATTTTATCTAGGTGGGTTCCTATCAGTGATTTCTAATATTTTCGTCATTCTTTCTATAGTTCTGACTAAGGATTCTATTTTAGCATCCGCAGTGGAAGTGGGTGATTCTTCCTTCATAGTTACTCTCCTTTTTGTTCTTTGTCTAGCTCTCTTAGCCAACATATTTTCCTCTACACTCACAACAAATGTTTTCATTTCTTCCAAAGTTGCATGGTTTCTCTCTCTCAATTAGTAGGACATGTTAGCATCAAAACCATAAGGTAACTTAATCAAAGCTAAACCTTGAGGAGGTTTAATGTTAGTTGGAATTGCATTATAAATATTGTTGAAGAAAGTGCAATAATCTTCTACACTTTCCCCTTGGTTTATTTTGATACTTTCATATTTAGATAATATTAAAGTGGATTTTTCTTTACCTCCCATCTATTGAGAAAAGACAGGTGAAAGGAAGAAATATCATTAAGGCTAGAAATTGGTAAGGATTTGAACCATTTATTAACATCACCAATTAAACTTTGTGCAAAGAGTATCATTTGGACATCTTCCTCATCTACTTCTTGCAGGTCAAAGAAGTCATTAATTTTGTCAACATGTTGTTGTACATTCATGCTTCCAGTTCCATAAAACTGAGGAATCCTAGTTTGATAATCTCGGGGCATATTATTTAAGGGAGTAGCCAAAACAAGGGTATCATATCTTGTTGCCATGATTGGTGGAGGAGGTTGGATATCATGAACTCATGTAGTAGGCTAGATGGTAACTTGTATAATTGCTAGAGAAGTGGTGGAAGATGTGGAAGAGGTAGGGTTTGAAGATATAGGATGAGTTACTTGAGGATTAATAGAATATGCAGAGATAGAAAAGGAAGAGTGTTCAACATACTATTGAATCTAGGCTTTGTGCAAAGCTTGATCAAAGTCCGATGCTAGATATTGTAATTTTGCAAAGTCTTGAAAGATTTGTTGATCAAGAACTAATCCATGAGAGTTTCTTTTAGTGGTTCTAGGTTGGAGGATAGCCTGATCTCAAATTGTTTCATCCACAAAGCTATCAGATTTGGTTCTGAAAAGGCTATGTTCAAAAGGTAGATCAAACTAGATGTCTTGTATTGTGAAAAACTTCTCTGGAAGAGAGGTGGACCTAGGAAGAGGGCTACTAATTTCTTGAATTTATGTTTTACTTGTTTTTATAATTAATTTTTCTATATTATCTACTAATTTACAGGTTCTGGATCAGGGTGAGAACTGGTACGAAATCATTTTGGATCCAAAATGTAATCTTTTAGAAACCTAATTAATTATTTAAAAATTTTAACAACCTCTTAATATTTATCTCTTGAAATTTAGATATTTGATTGTTCAGAAATAAAGTTTTCTTATCTAGGGAAGACAATTCATAAAGTTGGAAAATTTGTTCAATCCCCAATATGGTCGCCGCTATGTTATCACTCTATAATTTCTAGAGGTTGTCAAAGGCTAGAAATGTTCTATAGAGGTAAGTATCAAAACGACTTTTTAATATGGGATCTGGCCCTGCCAACTTCAGAGAGGGATCTCTCTGTAAGATTTATCTTTGTTTAAGTATTTAAATGCTAGGCTAGTTATGACAGTCTGAATTTGTTTGTTTGTTTGTAATAGTTAGCTGAAAGAATGCTTAATTTTCCATTGGTATATGGGGTTTGTATTAAATATGAGGATTAGATTCAAATTTTTAGGAGGTTTTCTTCACAGGGTGGGGAAGTAAAATTGTTGGATATATTGAGATTAAATGAGGTGAATAAGATGGAAAAAGATATGAGATTCCACTAAGAAAAGAAGAAGTTAATAATTCCCTTACTCAATTTCAGATGAAAACATATAGATCATTAAACGACCAAAGACAAAGTATACAAGATAAATTATGTTCTATTAACTTCCTTTTAATGATTAGAATTTGAAAATACATAAATTATCACAGAGAATAAGGAAACATTCAACAGAGAGAGAGAGAGAGATCACCAACAATCTGACACAAGAATCTTGTGAATAATCATGCTTTATTACTGGTTGATCCTTTGAAAATATTACACAATAGCTCCTGGGTGCAAAAATCAACCCTCAATACTTTGAAGGAAGAAGTATTTATACAACTATTTACATCACATGTTGTCATAAATAACTAGGATATTCTGGAGGAAATATATAACAAATTAGATCTCAAACTACAAAATATAGGAATTTTGTTGATTTGTTTGGATCCTTGGTGTTGATTATGTGGAAAGTGGTTGGTGATTCGTATCTTTGACCTTGGTTTTCTGCTCCATGCTTACTCAAACCTCAAAACTATCTTTACTCAAGTAAAGAACATATATCCTCCCATCTCTTTTTACCTAGGATGGAAACCTTGAGTAACTTTCTATATATCTGTATATATTTCAGTATACTTAGCAAAAGTGGGCTTGGTGACGAAGATATGTTTTATCTCATGCTGGATACTCAGGCCCAACTATAGTGTCTCTAGGAAATATTTACCAGTAATGCTTCCCTGTATCCCTGCACATTTGGAACTTCTCTTTTCCACTGCACTGATCTTTTGTTTGTAATACGATAGAGTGATTAGCTTGTCATTGAGTACTAATAATCTAGGGAGACCTTTCTTGTGTAGTAATTCAATCTTACTGAAAAATATCTACACTAAAATGTCCATCATCTGAGCATTCTCTTCTAGATGCAACATCAATCCTTTCTTGGTCAGGACCTTCTTGATATCAAGGATAGTAATTTTCATGTCTTCAATCTCCATTTCTTCTAACTTTTGCTTGTTTTTGGAGTTTAGGAATCTAACGGGTTCAGTGGTATTTGTAGGTCTTTCTCCTAGATCTTATTTGATTTTCCCAATTTCTTCTTTGGACTTCTGTACCAATTCATGTTGTTCAAATATTATCTATATGGATGGACATATTTATTCCATAGACCTGTTTATATCCACCCATATTGTTTTCTTAGATTGGGCTAAGGTCTTTTCTATAACAATCTCTTTCTATAGCTATTGTAGTTGTTGACTAAGCTTCTGAGACTTATGCATTTCTGCATGGTGATTGGCCTGGAACATATACTTCATCTCTTATAGGTTATTTACTTATTTTCACAGTTTTATGGTATCCTCCCCTTGGAGGGACATGTCTTGCATAGACTTCACAAGTTTCTCAAATGCACCTGAAACTTGTAATGGGATTGTTGATGGAATATATACTGATGTAGTTGCCTCTGTTGTTATAAATCCTGTAAACGAGACTTCCTCTAGTGGGATAATGGCCATATGCACTCTGTTCTTTCTCCTTTATCATTTTATCCATTTCTTCTTCCATCTCTCTTAGTTGTGCATTATGTTCCATGATAAGCTTCAACATTTATTTTTTATCGCCTTCATTTTTAACCACCTCTTTTTCTTGTGAATATTCAGTAGCTGGAAGATTCAGTTTCTTTCTCAAGGATGCTATATCAAAATTATTCTTCTTCAATAATTCCTCATCTGCCTTGACATTTGTTGGGTCATACCCAATCTTCAACACCAATTCTTCTAGTGATTTTATCTTGTTTTCCTTGGCAAAATAAGATATTTTCTCCATCTTTAATTGGGATTGAACGTTATTCAGAGACACTTTCAATTTTGAATAAATATATGAAGGGTTTGTCAAGGTGGAGAATATAATCTCTACATGTCCATTTGGTCCACTGGATGGACCTCCTTCACATCAAACTCCAAGGAAGGCTTCTTGTAGTTAGTAGTTGTCTTAGGATGAGGAACATGTGCTTGCATGAATTTCATTTTCATTCTTCCTTTCTCTGTGTCAAATGATGAAAATAGTATTTGTTGAGCAGTGCAAGTATGCTTCCAGAGCTAAGCATATGTGTTGTTGTTGAGGAGTTCATTCCTTTGTTTGATATGTTTGTACTTGTCAAAGATATTTGACTCTATTTTATCATGAGATGATTCAACTTACAGAGTATTTTTTGTTTATTTTTTAGATGAATATGTGGAAACTATGAACTTACTTTCTGAAAAGGTTGAGGAATTTGGTCCCTTCATGACTATGGTGTACTGCATTTATCCTTCTTTGAGCAGGTCTGGTGTGTGACTAGTTTTGGCCATTTTTCTGTATACTTGGAAGTCCTCAAATGATACCTCTGTGACTAAAGGGGAAAATTATTTCCTTGCTCTCTTTTCTATTTGTATTTGAGGTGTGTTGGTATGTGAAGCAGTGGTAGGGGGAGGTTGAGATTTGGTTTCTAGCAATGTGTTGTCTTTCCATCATGTCTGGTTCATATAATTTTCCACCTCTGGTTTCTGTATGTGAGCAAAAGGAGTGTTCCTTTGTTTGACTCTGAGCTATGATATGAGACCAAATGGGTCATAATCCCATGTGAAATTCTGATCGAAACTCTTAGTGAAACTCATCTATTTCAAGAGGTTGTCTTCCTCTTCTCTTGTTGATATGTTGTTACATATGAAAGGGCCAATTTGGGTCTTGATTCTGAGTTGTCGTTTCTTCTTGACTGAAACAAAATGGATATCATTATATTTCACCATATGCCTGATGTATTCCAGTGCAAAAATCCTTACTGAGAATATTTTGGAAATTTGTATGGTGGAAACTCACATCCATAGACTCTTATTTCAGTGTGGTTTTGATATAAGTACCAATCTCCTGTTTTGGATAGATCATAGAGGTGAAGGATTCTCTAAATTTGTTCATTGATCCTTGGCTCTATTTTGTTGTTCAACATGCAAACCAATGGGTGATAAAACTGGTCTATGAAATCCTTGAAGCTGAATTCACTTGAATTTTTCCTCACTAGTGAGGTCCATGACGTCACTGACTCTGGGTTTCCCTCTTGATTGAATTTCTGAAAAGAACATGGAAACTTGTCTGACTGAAAAAACAAGAATAAATACACCAGCACTAAGGAATATCTGAAAATTCCTTCTGTTGAAAACCTGAAAAGTTGATCATGTATGTTATCAGCCAAAAACTGACTGAAATAAAATTGAACTGTGGCTTTTTCTTCTGTGGAAAAAATGGATAAAAAACCTAAAATAGGATCATCTACCCATTTCTCTGAGAAGTATCCTAACAGGTGACAAAGGATGGAAATGATCTGGTTGGCCCTAAAAGAGAATATGGAGTATGGATAGGGAGGGATTTTCTTGGGAAATTGAGCATCTTTTGGCAGAAAAATATCGAAAATTTGGGCCCTTTGTGTGAAGGAAAGCTTATGGTAGAGGTCATTGAGGGATTCGATTGAAAACAAGATTGCAGGGTCATTTTTTGGGATTTCCATCATATGGTCAATGTATTCAGGGGTAATGGTGAAAAGGGTTTCACCATAAGAGAAAACAATGGCCCTTTGTCCAGGAAGATAATGAGCTTGGAATTTCAAAGAGAATTTGGGGAAGTGGAAGGTCTGAGGGAACATGTACAGAGGAAAATTGGACTCCTAGAGTCCAATTTCATCGCTCTAATCTAAGAAGATATATTTTATCTAGAAGTTTAATTCGAAGAAGTTGAATTCACACTTCGACTCTGTAATATTGTAATCTTTATATGCTAGGGGGATGTGATCTGGGTCGACAGGAGGGGGAAGAATCAGATTCTCATATGTTTCAGTATATTTGGCTTTGGGGGCCATGACTAATAGAGTTTTAAGGTGGATTAATGGTAGACTATAATTACCCGGGTTAATTGCACCTATTGACAGTGAACCATTGTGGCAATTGGCTTGAAATATGGCTTTGGAGCGGTGTCCACAGTGTATGCATCGAAAAATAGTGTCACAGGGTGAAGAAACGGGGTTCTACAGTGTAATGGAGGTGTCTGTTATAGCATGGGGTGATGATGGGGAAATTAATGGTCACAGGGAGGGCATTTATTGGCTAACAGATAAGTGGAATGTCATGTGTGACAAGTGGTAGTGGGGTACAATGGTAGAGTGAGGTGAGCGGTATTGCATAGTGGTTTGGCAGGATTTCAGAGGGGGGGTTAGGTGGTAAGTGGATTTGAGTGGGGGGTGGTCCAAAATGCTGAGAGAGTGACACATAAGGTGGGGCAAGTGCAAGGGAAACCACTTTTCCAGACCCCTCCCCCACCGTTAAAGGAAGAAAGGTATGAGGGTCTGAAATTCTCTAAGGACTGTCCATCTAGGCATTGTTGGATGTCGTCGCTGAAACTTGTGCAGCCTTTAGTCACTATGCGAAAAAAATTATTATTGTTTATAAAACTTAGGAAAAAATCATATAATGGGTAGTACTAAGCTTATCCTTTCCCACTTTTACACCATGGTCTTATTTCCTAAAGTAAAAATATCCAAATTTACTCAAACAAAGGGTATTTTAACAATCCCTTTTCAACTTTTATTGAAATAAACATCACTAACCTAACTTCTAACCTAATCAACTAACATATTAATCCATATTAGACTTTTGGATTAATTGTTACTCTAACCTAGCTAATTTGGCCAAGATTAAACTGTTTGACCAAATTTATTCACTAACCTATCAACATAAATTGAAAAAGTTTGATCATGATTATACAGTATGATTCAAGCCAAATTCATTTTTCATGGGGTTTTATATTTTCTCTTTTTTATTTTATTTTTTGTACTTTATTATTAATTTTTTTATACCCTCTTTTCATTTTTTCTATTTGTATCATTTTATTTTTCTTTTCTTTTCTTTTTGTTTTTATTTTTGTAAATCATTTGCAGAATAAAATATTATTTACAATAAAATATGAATAGATGAAGAAATTCTAATCAACAAGTGATACTATGAAATATAGGGTTATAACAAACTAAGAAAGGTTTGAACTCCAATATAGAAAAATAGGAAGAAGAACAAATAAGTTATGCAGACATAATCAGAGGTATTATCAATAAAGAGAAATACATGAGGACTGAAGAATAAAATCATAGAGGAACTGAACCACCTAGAATATTTAGAACACAGAATCAACAATCAACAACTTCTGAAGAAGAATAAGGCTTCAAAATAAAAACACAATTTAGAAGGTCCCCTACATCCATGTATCAAACTAATTTTCTTGGTTTATGTTATTCTTATAACAATTTTGGACATAAAGCTACAAAATGTAGAGCCTATTCCAAGAACAGAAGCAACTATGAAGGTGATTCAAACAAAATTTATCCTAAAACGTCACATGAAGAACAAAACATATATCACAAAAGTTTTGGTTCACTAAGTGATGAAGTAGAGTGCTACAAGTGCAACAATTTTGGACACATAGCACAAGATTGTAGACTAATTGTTCCTCCAAGGGAACTAAGGAATAATATCAAACATGTACCACAAAGGATATGGAGAATGAAGCATGATCAATTCAACACTAAATAATGCTCGCATTCTCTACAAATGAAACATAAGAAAAGTGGGTGGTATGTTGACCACGATTGTTTGAATCATATGACAAGTGACAAGAACATCTTTTTGAACCTAAACAAGGAACGAGATGGATCAGTTTTGTTTGGAAATGATATGTAGACCCAAAATTATAGGTAGAGGCACAATCAAGCTTGGAATAAAATATTCCAAGGAAGAAAATGTTCTACTTGTCAAATATATGAAGCACAATCTTCTAAGTGTAAGTCAAATGTGTGATCAAGGACACAAAATTTTGTTTGACTCAGAAAAATGTGAGATAAGAAAGGAAGGATTAAGAAAGTTGGTGGCTACAGATATAAGAACCCAAAAAAACATATATGTCATGAATGGATTTGGAAAGGAAATATGTTTCTTAGGAAAGGAAAATTAAAGTTTGCTCTAGCACAGAAGAATGGGTCACATGTGTTGGATCATGTTGTCATTGATGCCAATGGTTTGATTGATTGATGTCAAAGGATTTATTGATTGATGATTTATGTAATATAATATGTATTGTCCTTGATGATAATGCATATATGAAGATGGATCAATGAGTTGTCATTGATACATGATGAAGATGGATCAATGTGGTTCCATTGGTATATGATGCATTGTTCGAAAAATGTATAGATGACTCATTATTGTATTATCATGATTGATAAGGTGCACAAATGGATGAACTCCAAAGTGGTCCCCTTATGGTGAAATCCCTCACAGGAAGATGCTCTGCGGATTGAGTTATCCTAGAAGAATGGTTGGAGGACCCATGCTCTCATTATTGTCTTATCATGATTGATAAGGTGTACAAACGGATGAACTCCAAAGTGGTCCCCTTATGGTGAAATCCCTCATGGGAATATGCTTTACGAATTGAGTTATCCTAGAAGAAAGGTTGGAGGACCCATGCATGTATGAGGAATAACAAGATGAAGATCAAGGAAATTGTTGGTGAAACTATCCTAGATGGATAGTGCTTGTCATGCCATTTCTAGTGGTATGTGGAATGTCACATAACTCCTCATGGTTTGAGAGTTATGGCCTTACGAAGATGAAGGACCCCCACATGAAGGCTTGAATCCCCCAAGGTCAAAGAAGTCAAAGTGACCTAAAAGAAGAAATGATAAAATAAGGTGACAAAATCAAGAAGGAATATTTATGGAAAGTGGTTAACCCTAAAAATAGGGAAAATAGGTTAAGTGACCTAGAAATGGGTTAATATTATGAATTAAAGTGACAAATTCAAGGTGGATTATTTAAATAATCAAGATAAGTGACAAAATCAAGAAATGATAAAGTAAGGTGACAAAATCAAGAAGGAATATTTATGGAAAGTGGTTAACCCTAAAAATAAGGAAAATAAGTTAAGTGACCTAGAAATGGGTTAATATTATTTAAATGATAAATTA
>ML785416.1:686209-700993 GCA_009831015.1 Picea engelmannii
AGCAGTTGATGAGTTGGCACATACATGAGGTGTATAGTTGATGATGTTGGTACATATTGATGAGTCATTGTTGATGAGTAGTTGACACATGATTGGTATATAATTGGTACATGATTGGATGCACTTGTTTATGGTACAGGTTGATTACAGGTTGGTGCATGGTTGATGCTCTTATTTATGGTACAGATTGATATTTGTTGAAGATTGTTGCCTCATCTTAGTTGGTCCTGAGAATTCAAGTTGAGTCTTGCATATAGAGCTGGTGCTCTTGTAGAGTTGTACTCTATTCATTTGTTGCTAATAAACCCCAAGGATTGTAGTTCGTAATAAAAAGAAAATTGTACATGCATCTTGTGTTCTTTGTGTTCATTGTGGTAATGACTTGTTGATGATATATTGCTGATATATGTTGTTGATATGTGCTCACATATAACTAGTTATAAATGACAACAATGGGTAATGAATAAATGTTGAATGCTAATTGATGAGTTTTTGTGCAAGAGGGAAGTTTTGGGAAAAAGAGCCCCACACTCATTCACCCCCCCTCTAAGTGTGGTAGGTGTGTCCAACAACATGAAATTTGATAACCTTGTCAAAATAAAAAAAGGAAGAAATAAAAGAAATTCTTGAGATTTCAAATCCTACAAATACTCTATATGACATTTTTTTACAAGGAAAACAAAGCATGACCAAGTTCAAATAAAAAGAGTAGTCCATGAAAAAACCATTGGATATTGTACACACTAACCTATGTGGACCCACAAGAATGAAGGGATTAAATGAAGAACACTATTTTATGCTACCGGCTGATGACTACAAAAGAATGACTATAGTTTGTTTTCTCAGGAAGATGTCTGAGGCATTCAAACACTTCAATATATACAAAGACATGGTTGAAACTGAGATGGATTTGAAAATCAAGTGTCATAGATTAGACAATGGAGGATATTTTACATCAAAAGAATTCATGGATTTTTGTGGTGAACATGGAATAAAAATATAGTTCTCGACATCCATGACACCTCAACTAAATGTATTTTTCAAAAGGAAGAACATAACAATAAAAGAAATTTCTATAACCATGTTGAAACATTCCAAGCTGAGTGACATCGTTTGGGCACAAGCAATACATACAATAGTTCACATCCTTAATAGAGGAATGATTGAAAGTGAGAGTGATACGACTCCCTATGAGTTATGGAAAGGAAGTGTTATAGTAGGAAAAGCCCTTTATGAACTACACCCAGTTTCTAAAATGTAGGCAGAGATAACTATCTAAAGTCTCCTACTTTTAATCAACTATCCCAACATTACCCCACAATCATACATAAAAGAAAAAGTATAGGGATATGATAGGGATACCATAAACTCTGCATCTAGTGTCGATCCCTTTGCGCTCAGTTGTTTTCTGACTGCAAGTCTCCTCCAAAGGCTGACCTGAATTCACCAAAATACAAATAAGAAACCACAAGCATGCATTCTATGTATGGATTAGTGGGTTAGACATCATAATCAAAAAAATGTAAACAAAACATAAAGATTTAAGATGTCATTTGGTGGGATGGAAAAAGTACTTCTTTATATTAATCTCACAAAATTTGTTTAAAACATGAGACTGACACTGCTACTCAAACCTGGTCCTAGGCTCCTCTTCACCATGCACCAATGGCTTCCACGGGTTCTTCTCCTCTTCAGTTCTCTCTACACAAATGGAAAGGATTTACAAAGGAGGAAGAAGAAATTCTGGCTCAAACTCACAATGTGGTTGTAAAATATTGGGGCAATGGAGGAATATTGAAATGGGCAAAGTTTGTATGCTCTCATTCTTCTTCTAAAATGGGGCCCCAACACCTTCTTTTATAGGCCAAAAGAGATAGTAACGATTGGGGTGACTTGCTATGAGTGGTCAAATGGTTAACTAATGGCCTAGAAACCTGTATCCATTTTCAATTTTCATTTTTTGCTATTTTTGGTGAGTGTACATGAGCTATAGTGGTGCAAAAAGCATGTGTAAGAGGGCAGTAGTGGTGTAGGGCATGTACACCTTCAAAAAAATGGTTTTTAGAATCATTGTTCAGTGATGGCTTGGAAAAGATAGCAAGTAAGATGGGTTGATACCAAGTATGCATGTCTAGTGCATTTTAGGGTTTTAATAGATGCCCCCTAATGTGTGAGGTTAGAAGAGCATATGATGGCTGAAATACATTACAAATATTCACCAATGTGTGGAGCGAGTGAGCCAAGGGACCAGAGTTTGGGAGGTGCCATGTGAAAAATAAAAATTTGTCTCACCGAGACCAGCATACCCATGCTCGGGATAAAATAAAATCATGGTTTCCAATCAAATACACTGCATATCCATGTCATATAACTATATAAAGTGTAGCCTCAAGAATTACACAATGGATATACATCTCAAAATCAAAATATATACATGTGTAGTATCCATCTTCAAGAATACAATGACACCTGGTGGCTGGATATGAGGTCTTCTGAGCTTGAGAAACAACTTCAAAATCTTCAAAACTTGGGTAGGAGTGTAATATCAGTGTATGAATTCACTGCCCAGAGGTATTCGATGGCTTGTTGGGAACAGATAAGAGGATCTTGATGATGAGGAAGATAACTTAATGGATTTTGAGAAAGGACTTGATGGGACATTCGGGTTGGTCGGGCATGAGGAAAAGAGACAAACTGCAGAAGGGCCAAATCAAGTTTAGTAAAACTTCCCTTGGACAAAAGCACGACAAAAGATGAGACTCATGTGGCATGGTATTGGCATAATTTCACGATGCAGGAGGCAATGCAAGCTCTCCAAAATTTTGGAAGTATAACCAAATGGAGGAGGACACAACTTTATGTAGCGAGAACAACTTCCTAAGGTCATATTGAATCCTAGAGCTTGATGAAAAAACAGAAGGATGTGATTTTTCCAAGGGCGACTCACTGCGTTGTCAACAAAAGGAAAATACTTTTCCCTTCCTCTTTTTGGGGTATATTTGTTTCTTTTGTTTTTTTAAATAATTTTGGGAAGCTTGAAAAAGAAAAAAAGAATGCTACATTACAAAGGAGGATCGAGTGTCATAGACATAGTAGTTCCAAGCGCAAGGAACATATTGATGCTCAGAGAAAGGGGACAAAATGAAAAGGCAAGAGTTAAGTCTCCAAACTTTGGAATTTTGCAGGTTGTATGTTCATTGGAGAGAGAGGGAGCATGAGGAAATTGTTTTTTTGGTCTCAGAGGACCCTACTTCTATCTTTGTTTTATCACAATGAGGGTTGTTAAAGTTCTTCCAGTGTTCGTTTATGAGTGCACAACCCAGGTTGTTGAATTCTTTGATAGATTATTGGCATCCTGACACAGAGGTATTCATACTTGAGGGGCAGTCATTGAATCCAATGACTGAAGACATTTACTTCCTAATTGGTCTCTCGAGGAGAGGGGATCCATTCAAATTGCATACTTTCCCCCCCAGGCCTCACAACATTGAGGAGTTAATTGGACTCCATTGTGAGGTTGGTACTGAGAAGGTTGGTTCTCAGGTGCCTATACATAAGATCAACAACCTATCACTGAAAATGATATTTCTACTCATTAGGTGGATCACTGGATCTACATCTTTGCATCAGGCTTCCCAGGAACACATGCATTGTGTAGTACAAATCTTAAATGCACATATTTTTGACTAGAGAACAACCATGATGGATTGCATGAAGAGACAACTAACAGAGTGTTGGATACAGGAGCACTGAAACTTCAATTTTTGGACTTTTTTTTGTTCCTTTTTCTTTGAGAGGGTACCCAGTCTCAGTCCTTGAGAGACTATACGAGGGCACAAGGCCTCTCTCCCAGCGCTATGCATATGGGCGGCATTGTTGCCGTGACAAGGGGGAGGGAGGACCATCGATGCCTTCGATGATAAATTTTTTGACCGGTGGTCACGACAGATTCGGGAAATAGAGGACTGTCCCTATGTCGGGATCAATTTTTCTAGGGATCCTGACATGCCTGTACCTCCCGAACTGGAGAGAGGAGACATGGGTAAGTTTTTCTTTTCAAATTTATTTAATTTTTATGTCTTTTTATATATATCACTTTTTTTGTATACCAGAGTATCTGACACTTATGTATCTATTATGTATAGATGTGGGATTAGTGCGTCTAGTAGACTTCTCAAGAACTAGGTGACATCCTCGACCAGAGGCAAGACTAGCAGCAGTCATTGGACCAACAACAACAATAGGGGGGCCTCTAGGCAGAGAGGATGAGAGAGTATTGATATGGGTGGAGTGGAACATCACCGCGCTCACTCATACAGTCCCTATGGTGGATATCAAGGATCTCCCACCGTCGATGCAACCTCACGTAGTTGGGGTGCCACAGACCTGGGTTCATCTCTTTCAGCATTTGGAAAAAATCATTATTCATTATGGAAAGGCCATCATTCCCCACCCTTAGCTAGGCTGGACTACTTACATGCCAAGAGAAATTTTTGTATATTTTTGACGGCATAAGCCCTGCGACTCTTACTAGACATATTTTATAGGCACTTGTGCCCACCCATGTACTATGATATTGTTGATATATATATGGATATTTTACATATTTTTATGTATTATGGATTACATATATTTTACAAGTGTATTTACATGTGTGTGTGTGTGTGTGTGTTTACTTACATGTGTGCAATATGCCAATCTAATACATGATTAGCTAGAGTATCTGTGATTTGATTCAATCTCCTAGGAACATGGATATACGTAATGTAATCAAAGCTTCATTCTAAGAGATGAACCCTAAGGAACCGTCGTTGTAGTGTAGGATAGTAAACGTGGTAAACCCCATTTAACTAGGACACAACCAGCTGAGAATCTAAGTAGACCCGGAGGTGAGATATACTATGCGACAAATCATCATGAAGAAAATCTAAAACTACGTTGTATTCGACAACATTGTTTGTGGTGTCACCAAGGTAGCAATTGGTCATGAGGTGTGAAAATCACCCAAGCTGCGTAAGAAAGCCTTTGAGTGTGCCGGCTAGCACCATCCACAAACCCAACAAACACCTCTGATTCACTTGACATCTGCCATAGTGAAAAGGATGACATCAAAAATGACATGTCCATAAAACCAAAAATACAAAGGATAAAAATGTACAAGAACTATACATATGTTACAAGAAGTCACCCAAGGCGACTCACCTATGAGTAATATTTCTTGAGGTAGAGCCCATTTCTAGGCTCCACCAAAGAATTTCCCTCAAACTCCACCAGAAAATAAGCACCCTTATTTAGAACCTCCTTCATGATGAAAGGTCCGACCCACATGGGTTTGAACTTGTCTGCCCCCAGGGGAGTCTTTATCTTGGTCATAGACTAGGACAAGGTCACCTTCATAGAAAATATGAGGATGAATGGAATGATCATATTGATACTTGATGTTTTGTTTGTGAGCCTCGTTAGCCAAGGCT
Source organism: Picea engelmannii (assembly GCA_009831015.1). NCBI lineage: Eukaryota > Viridiplantae > Streptophyta > Pinopsida > Pinales > Pinaceae > Picea > Picea engelmannii. The sequence continues at coordinate 691,681 of ML785416.1, forward strand.
ACATCTTGATGATGCTCATCGAGCTGCTCAATATATAATAAACAATATTCAAGCGGTGAAGTGTCTGACAATAACTGTACTGCCAATTTTAGATAGGGGATCTGGCACTCTATAGGCAAGACGGCTTCCAGCCCGTAAATGAGTTGAAAAGGTGAGAAATCGGTTGTAGTCTTAACAGATGTTTGGTAGGCCCATAGTGTCGAGTACAACATCAAATGCCAATTTGACTTGGCCGAATTGATCGTTCATTGTAGAATAGTCTTAAGGGATTTATTCATAGCTTCCACCTGACCATTCTCTTGTGGGTAGTAGGGTGACGAATTTTCTTGCCTCAAACCAAGCTTTGACATTAAATTGGACATCATTTTGTTCTGAAAGTGACTACCATGGTCAGTCACAATCTCTCTCGGGATGTCAAACCCTTCTATTATCTTCTTAAACAAAAATAAAGTTGTTTTCTCACCATCATATTTAAATGTTGGCATATCTTCGACCCACTTCATGAAGTAGTCTACTGCTACAATTATATAACGGTGCCCCCTTGCAGAAGGGGGGTTGCATGTAGCGTAATCAATCCCCCACTTGGTGAAGGGACCAACTGTGATGATGGGAAACATGGGAGTGGGGTGTGCCCTCATCTTCCAAGAGAAGATCGGACACGAGTGGCATTTCTTGACCGATTCAAAAAAATCTTTGATTAATGTCGTCAAAAAGTAACCAGCTCGTAGAATATTTTGGGTTGTTGCAAACCCATAAAAATGACCACCACATTCTCCTATGTGGAATTTGTTAAGCACAATTTCCACTTCTTCATGCATGAGACACTAGAAAAGGATGCAATATACCCCTCGACAATACAAGGTGTCCTCGAGTATGAGATAGTTATTGGCCTGATGCGGTATACGGCTACACTCATCATGAGAAGCATAGGTGGGGAACTTCAAAGTCTAGAGATAGACTAGTATATCTCCATACTAGGGGTCTGAAGACATGATCAAAAATATGTCTCCATTGATAGGTGACTCCTCCGGTATAACATCACCTAATTGGACTGGAAGTTCTGAAATGAGTTCTGCGAACACGAACGACTTTTTGGATTTCACCGAGATGAAATCCAAGTCGAATTATTGGAGGATAACTATCCATCTAGTGATATTTCCACCGATTACACGTCATGTCAACACGTATTGAAATGGATTCACAACAAAAATGACATTGGTCTTGCGAAACAAGATGTAATGACAGAACCTCTGGACAACATGAATGGCTTCCAACACAATTTTTTCAACGTGGGAATAATTGAGTTCCGGTCCAACCAGGCCTCAGCTTATGTAATATATCACATATTCTGAGAGAAAATCATCCTTTTGAACCAAGACCATGTCGATGGTCAACTCTGCAGCAGCCAACTAAAATAAGAATTTTTTATTATAATTGGGTGGCCAAAGGAGAGGGGTAGACGTGAGGGTGTGTTTCAATGCTTCGAAAGAGCACTGAGTGACTTCGTCCCAATGAAAGGGAACTTACTTCTTCAGTAAACACATGAAACCCTTTGCGATCTCGGCATAGTTTGCAATGAAACACCGTAAGAATTTATCTTTTCCCTATAAACTATGAAGTTGAGGGATTGTGCACAAGGGAGGCAACTAAAATATCACCTCAACCTTTATAGGATCGACCATAATCCCTATTTTTGAAATTATGAAACCAAGAAGATGACCCGATTTTACGCAAAAATTGCACTTGTTTGGATTCCAACGAATCCGGTAGTAGCGACATCGCTCAAAGATAAGTCAGAGGTGTACTAGATGATCAACTCTCTTACGATATAGTGATGCTAAATCATCAAAATAAGCCTTGACTACATGTTTAAGGTCATGGAAAGCAAAATACATGGCCTACTTAAAAGTAGCTCCAGTATTTTTCAGACCAAAAGGCATCTTCTGATAAGCGAATGTACCCCATGGACAAATGAAAGCAGTTTTGTGTTGGTCTTCAGGTTTGATCTGTATCTGATTGTATCCCAAAAAACCATCCATGAAATAAAAGGCCTCGCACCCTACACATTCATCGACTATCTGGTCAATAAATGGCATGGGGAAATTATCCTTTGGATAGACTTTGTTCAAATCATGAAAGTTCATGCATATGTGAATCATACTGTAACGACCCTTGATTATTAAGTATAATTAATTTAATAATATAATCCTAAAAGATTAGCTAAACTATATTTATGTCTTAAAATAACATTTCTAATTGATTATTATTAATTAGTTATTCATGATGGTTAATGATTAATTTAAATATTAATTAATTCATTAATTAATAAAATATTAAATAAAAGGTGGATAATAAAATATAATATTAAATTAAGTTACGTATCCAACAAGGGATAACATATTAAATACATAAGGATAAAATAATAAAGGAGGGACAAGGGGCATTAACGGCGGGAGGATAAGGAGGTAATAAATGAATTAGGTAGGGAGTAAATGAAGGGAAGTTGGTGAAGGAGGGATAAGGGGGGAAAGGAGTTGGAGGGGAGGATGATTCTATGGGAGTTGGCCATGGATTTTGGGGGAGCTCTGAGTATTACAGAGAAGGAGGTGAAATTTTGTGAGTGGCATTGACACAGTGGACCGGAGTTGCTGGGGGTTTTGGGCACGGAGGGCCAGGATATCCGTTGATATCCTAGGGCTAGGGAGCTACCTAGTTGGCAGGGAGGACGGTTTTGGGTAGTGTTTTCCAGAAGAGGGAAGGAAGCAAGTGGTGGGGAAACACAGGTTGATAGCATCAGGTTCAGGTATTTACCAAGAATTATGCATTGTTTTGTATAAAAATTTGTTATTAAATTTTATTATTATGATGAATTTGATTGCGAATGTGCTAATGAAGTAATTTTTAAATTTTACTGTTGTGTTGTAATTCAATGGTTGTTTAAATTAATTCAGCCATTACACGTACCCTCCTTTTTGTTGACTGGCATGGGATTTGACACCCATTGAGTCAATTGAATGGGGTAGATAAAACCAGCTTTGAGTAGTTTCTCTACTTCATCCTTAATAGTTGTTTCTTTCCTGGGATTAATTGGACAAAGCTTATGTTGGACTGTCTTGGAATTAGGATATGTCATGATTTCATGTTCAATGATTCTTGGATCTATGCCTAGAATTTCCTTGTAAGACCAAGAAAATACATCGCATAATTCTTTAAATAAATGTATGTAGATTCGAATCTCCTCAGGGGAGCAATATGCTCTGACGAAGATATTTTCCATAATTCCAGGGATTATGGAGATATAAATAGGTATCATTTTAGAAATGGTTTCCATATTTCCTTTAGTGTAAACAACATGTGTAGCCAAAGGATTGATAGGACAAGCCCTATCTCCAGTCATAGTCAGAGTGAATTCTCCTTCTTCAATTCTTCTTAACTCTGGGAGAAAATAAGATTTGTAATGGAGATCATCCCAGGGTCTGTCTGGAATAGTCATTGCCTCAATAATCGCCTCGTATGAGGGCAAGAATGAGTATAAATAATCGGTATCAGCAACGGAACCTTGAGCCCAAATAGGCTTGAGAACCATATCTAACTCTTGTGCGGGAGTCAGATCGGTGTCGATGGAATATTGTTGGATTACAGAGTATGCAACTTTTATCATGGAAAATGGCATGGCCATGCCATGGTGCCCTATCCATTCCATAATAGATGATGGGGAAGGAATCGTTCATGGATCGTTAAAGTAAGACGAGATTTGAAAGATTTCATCCCTAGGCTGGTCGGGGACAGCCGATATGTAATGGACATTGTCGGTCGGAGGCAGGTAATCAAAAGTACCCAACAAAGGTGGGCACAAACCAAACCCTTTGTTGACGATGTCAGGTTGAGGGTTATCAATCATCGAGACCATGGATACCCCCGATGAAGGGCTAGGACGGGAGAAGGATAACTGATCAATGGACATGATCCAACCCTCGTGTGGAAACAACAAGACCCAGAAAATTGTCACGACCCCTGCTTTCATAGCATAGGTCCAACTCCTTCCTAACAAGAGATTGTAGTTCAGATACACATTGACCACTTCAACGTTGAGGCACACGGTCTTCCCCCCTAACTGCATGGTGAAAGAGGGGATGATTCCATGTGGTCGGAACGAACGACCATTGAAAGTGGTAAGAAGAGTAGGTGATAGAGATAAAGCAAGTTGGTTTATGGCCTTACAACACGCCAAAGACATCATGCATGTTGTGTTGACGGGCAAAATGGTCCGTCCGTCAATTGAGAGAGTGGAACCAGTCCAGGTTTGTCTAAATAACCCAAGACATTTGGAATGAACCACCCTCACAGGTTTAACGGCTCCGTTGGCCGCTCAAAGGTCCTAAGAAAACCAAAGAGAAAACTAATCTAAACTAACTAATCTAACTAAAACAAATAAAACAAACTAAACTAACTAAAACTAATAAAACAAACTACTAAATTAAACTAAAACTAAATATAAACTACTCTAACTATTATATACAATCTACTAATTACTATTACACTAACTCTATTAATTAAATATCTAATTACCAATTATAATACAGCTTATTCACAAATATACAATATACACAATTGGCAGATTTGAATAAAACCTGTAAAACGCATGTGCTTTCTGCCCTAAGACAGCTAGAGATATTTTTTGATTTTTATATTTTATGAATAAGAAATAAAACTTACTGAAATTAAACGATCTAATATATTTACTGAAATTAAACAATCTAATATATCAAACATATATATCTAATGAACATTACTAACAAATGTACTAACAGATAAATGACAGATTGACCTGGAAGCGCTCCTAATTTGTCCTGTGTATGATGACTTTGAAGCTGGTCGGAGGAAGTAAAATCGCACCGGTTAGTCCATAAGCTTCTTGTAAATGATAGGCTGGGCTACTCTTTGAGTTGTTTACAGGACAAACCAGACATAAAAAATCATAACAATTTTATGATTTATAAATCTCTGCAATAAGGGAAACCTGTTATGCAAAAACTTATACTTTATAATTCAACTTATGAAGAAGAGAAATCTGTCGTTCACAAATTGAATTAAGCAATTGCTACGTTCTTTAAATACTTAGAAGAAACCAGATATGGATAACAATGATTAAATTGTATCATTTGCACATGATTAAGATAGTTAAAGTAGTCATTAACCAGATACAAATTGATATACACAACATGAAACAAAATATTGATATGATGAGAAGCTAAAGCTGTAACAAAACACCAAATTCTACCTCAGTCTGTATTAAAACTCCATATCCTTGTTCTCCCAAAAATGAGGATGTCCATTATTACAAAAGTGATAAGTATATATAAGTCTCTCCACAGGGTAAAACCTCCCTGTGGATAATATCAAATTGTTTTACATAATCTGGGAGATATCCCAAAATCAACTAAACTAAGAAACTAAAATGCAAGTGAAATCTTTGAAATATCCCCTAATTGCTCATCAAATCCACTGCCAGTTCGAATTCATCTGCAATAGATCAAAAATATCAAGTTAGAAAGGTATTTCATCAACAAAACAATAAAAATTTGATTCTACAGACTTAGCTACAGAATCATCTGATTCTGTAGCTAGTCTAAAATAGCATACAGGATCACATAGAAATCAAATCAAATCTTTTTTCAAAAGAATCAAATCCAATCTTCTTTCAATAAACATTAAAAACGAATCACTAATGATTCAAATAATTTTATCATTCAATATAAAACAAAATCAAAAGTGATTTAATCAAAACAGGGGTGAGAATACTCTGTTTCATTTTACCAAAACAATCGGGTCAAACAGTAACAAGACTGTTTCATATCAAATGAAATCCATAGTGAGTCATATCATGTGTGATACGATCTAATCCAACACAACCATAATCCATTCGTTATAGCTATAATAATGGAGCATAAGATTCATGTTGTTTTAATTAAATACAAAGATGGAATGATTGTTACGATCATGGGTAGATATAACATCATCAACTAGAATTCGCCATAGATTTCGATCACTGAGCGTTATACAGTCAACAGACATGATCAAATAATAGTGATCACAACCAATATCAAGTCAACAAAAATGATAATCATAAACTGGACAATAATCAAAACAAATCGTGACTGAGTTGAATATAGGATAATAGTGAATCCAATCTCGTTTTACAACTCAACTTGTAACTGAATATTCATTACCAATCCAATCGATAACAGGGTCATTCTAACAGCAAACCAAAATGAATTAACTGGCTGGGTTTCACATAACCGTTTACGAATTGAATCCATTCACGATTTGGGTGAAATTGTACAGAATCATTTAAAAAAAAATCCAAACTATATTCAAATTGGTTGAAAGCCATATGAACATAAAACCATAACAGTTAACCATATCACAATTGTCACCAAACATAGCATATTCATTATAATGAAATCAAAACGAAATGTGATTGTGTTTAGAATCAAAATATGAGAAACAACTTGTGTCTATCAAACGACTTCAATCGAAAGCAGAGCATTCATTCTGACTAAATCAACAGCTCAAATTCATATCAAATCAAATCGGATCAATTAAAATCTAATAAAAACTAAAATGGGAAATGAAATTCCGTTCAGTCAAAGCAAGGCTAAGTATAGAATGTAACGAAACCAATCAATGCTTAACAGATCTATTCAAACCAAAATTGAATCATTATATAAACTCATACTATTTACAAAAATGATTGATATTACACATACCTATGTGACGAGGCTATCCAATTACGCCAGCTTAGAATTCACCACAGCCGTGGCTGATTCCACATTTTTAAACAAAATGGAGCCTGTCGTTCTTTGTCTCTTATCAGTGGTATGTAGCTCAGCCTCCTGATGGGTAAGCAGTGTAACCTGGTCCTCTAAAGATTTAATCTTTGACTGTAGCATTGGCACATCAAGATAATACCTCTCTAACCAAGAGCTACATTGCTCACAGGGTGACACTGTAGGCTTCGACAGAGAAGGAGAGGGTTTGGATGAATGACTGGGGGTTTCACAAGGCAGCTTTATGCCTGGGTAGTTAGGGTCGCCTTGCAAGCAAGGTGATAGGTTTGGCACGAAGTCATATGAGGGTTTGGCACACAGACCTTCCGAATATGGATATTCACTAGCAAGATAACGTTCCACTTCTGATTCAAAGTCTTCACTCACCATGATGGGGTTAGGGTTGACAGGAAGTTTCGACTTGTTCCTCGCCATACGAGAGATTAAACGAGCATTCTTTTTTCCTTTGGCGTTTGCAGTGGGTTTGGCTTTGGGTTTCTTTCCCACAGGCTTAACAGTTTCAACATCCATGGTCACAGAGTGGGGTAGGTCGGTAGGTGAGTTGGGTAAGGGCTTAGGTAGCAGAACACTGTAGGGTTCCGGGGGTATAGATTTTTTATCGATCATTATAGGTTTGTCAACCTGTGGAGGATTTGAATCCTCAAAACCATTTCGAGCAAGAAAATCATTCCAACAGTCTTCGTGTATCCCCAAATGATAAACAACAATCATTTTAACTAGCCCATAGTGAAAAAGGCTGCTATCAGCCTGGTTCCTTTTGTATTTCTTAGACATCTTAAACAGGCTTCTATGCAAGTAATAAGGCATATTAAGCTCAAAGCCCATGAAAACCATAAGCAAACAAAGGTGGTGTAAGAAAACAAAACTATACCGACCTTCGCAGGTGATAAACTATTTGATTATCATCAGCAACTAATGCCAACGCTGCTTCAGCATGGCCACAGAAAAACCTTTGTCACAAGAGCCAACCCTGCACGACTGGAAGAGCAGAGTCCAAGGGACCTCTTCCACCTTGCAATTCTTGGACCATCGTTTTCCAGTGGCAGGCAAACCCGTAGCTAAACTTACAAATTGCTCATCAATTTGCAATTCAACATCCCCGACCTTGGCTCGACAGCCATCAAAGGTTAAAGCGAATTGTCGAGCAATGCAAAGGTTAAAACCATCAAAATTTTGTATGAACGTGAGCCATCCAAATTCTTCAAGGTCACTGTAGGCGCTGTCAAACAACAACAGAGCCTGGCTACCATTCGGTTCAGCCCTCACGACTGGAGCCATGGTGCGAGCACATGGTAAGGTTTTGGTTCGAAAACACCAACACACAGGAGCAGAGTTATTCGGTCTAACCACTATGAATGATCAAAGGGGAAACATTAATGTGTGCATGCGAGGGTGGTGGAATCACTTACTGCCATGCAAAATAGTAATGGAAAAGTACAACCAGCGAATTAACCCAATGTTGAAACAATTATAACATAGTTCAAACCATACTATTCAGCCAACCCAAAAATCAAATGATGAACGATATACCAATGCGCCATTTACCATATTTCAAACCATGAATATTCAATGTAAAATTAAACCCAAATGTTTAACCAACGCGCCATTGCATAAATGTTTAATCAAAGGTTTTAAAACATGGTGACAATCGATTTCATAAGCCAAGAGATATAACAATAAGGATCACATCATATATATAAAAACAAAAATCAACCATGACCCCTATGTAATTCAATGACTAGGCAAGTTTAAAAAAAAAACATAAATGTTCATGCTCAACGCCTTACCAGTTTAATAAAATCCAGTTGCGCAATCAAAGTAAAAACAGGCAAATAGGCATAGTTCGAAAATCCTTTCAGGCACTTAATGATAAACCAAGGTAAGTGCCACTCAAAATATCAATAAAAGATCATGACAGTTCAAATAACGATAGAGGAGTTTTCACGCTTACAGTCGTGAAAACTAAATGGAGACAAATTTGCAAGTGTCGCAAGAAATGAAAATATCGTTTAATTGCAAAATGCGATGAGAATTTTAAGTTTAGAGGACATAGGTGTAGGCAGATTATAGGGCAATAGAAAAAATTGAGTTGGCTGCCAACAATGGTGACACACTAGTAGAAGCAGTTATCTCCGTCAAAAGAAATAAATTCAGATTAGGATAGCAAAGAAAATTTCAACTCAAAAACAGCGACCAGAAAATTGTACAAACATCATCATTTACCATCGTTTCCAGCGATGTTTTAAAAGATGAAAACTAATAACAGTCTTAAGATCAGTAAGTCACGATATTAATGATAAAATATTCAATACCGCTGGCATGGCCACTGTTTCCAGTAGGCGTCCATAGCCTCGACAGGGTTGCCATTTAACCCACTCTAACATCTGTATCCTGTCAAGAAGTTCTAGATGAGAATAAAGGACATTAAAGAGGTTTCTTATATATATATATATATATATATA
>ML785416.1:716275-730107 GCA_009831015.1 Picea engelmannii
CATGTACCCGACATTGCTTTGCTGCCAGCAGGCCTGTTCAGTACCCCGAAGAAGTTGTCTTCGCGCCATGCATGCATTTACCCGCTGCCAGCGTACCTGTTTAGTATCCCAACGGATTTGCAAACACTTCCCACATCTCTTATTGATATTTTTATTTTTTTTTCTTTTGTAGATATATAGCTGAGTGGGGTGACGCTGATAATCTTGATATTTTAACATATTTTTTCAGACCTCATCAGAAATTTTTTTTTAACACTGTCCTTTATTCATCTCCAGAAAGGTTTTATTTACAAAAACAACTTTTATGACAGGGAGACATCTTTTTGAGTCATTCCTTTATGGAAAAGGGACAAGGTAAAAAGATAATAGATGGTCATGACAAACTTTGCTCAGAGTTTGAAATTAGTAAACTTCTTTCAAACAACAAAATTTTCCAACATAAATATCAGTTTCAAAAATATATCACTGATGTTCGTATAATCTTTCAGAAGTTATTTCAGCGAAGAAATTTTTCAATTGTCCTTATCTGAATGGCTCAGTGCACAGGTATGCATATTTTTCAGAAAGCACCAAAAAAACTGATCAATCCAAATCAAAATCAAAACAGGAAGCAAACCAAAAAAATGCAGACAAAAGAAATATTTACATAATATACAAGGGTAGTTATCAGGCAAAGTATCTTTTCAGGGCTTGGCCATTCACCGGATAAGTGTCAAGCTGCCCTTCAAGATTCTTTAATCGAAAGGAACCAGGACCCAACTTTTCAGCAATAAAAAATGGCCCAAGCCATAAATTTTGAAACTTGGTGTGCTCACCCTTCCCTTCGTGTGGTTTGTCCCACTTCAAAACGAGATTGCCTACCTCAAAATTCCTATCAGAAGTAGAATTAGAATCGAACCAGCTTTTAATCAGTTGTTGATGTTGGTCTAATTTACGCTTAGCTTGGGTTCTCTCTTCTTCTAACTTCATCAAAGCGTTAATACGACTTTCTAAAGGAGGACAATCTTCTTCTTGGACCTTTTGTGAAAATTGAAGCGAAGGAAGAAGAATGTGAGGTGGCAGGATGGCTTCTCTGCCATAAACGAGAAAAAAGGGGGAGTTACCTATAGCGGCTTTCGGTGTTACCCTATCAGCCCACAATGCAATCAACAGTGCATTGTGCTAGTTCTTGTGATTTTCAGCCACGGTTCTCTTGATAATTTTGATCAAGTTCTTGTTTGTTGATTCTGCTAAGTCGTTTCCTTGTGGGTAGTAACTAGCAGAATACTTTAGATTTATTCCTTTCTCCAAAGAGAACTCACTCATCTCTAGAGAAGAAATGTATGAAGCATTATCAAAGACTAGACAATCAGGGATACCGAAACGAGTGATGATATTCGAGTTCAGAAAAGAAATCACCTGACTTGTGTTAACAGTTCTTAGCATGGCGGCCTCAGAACATCGAGTAAAGTAATCAGTGGCTGTCACGATATACTTGTGCTGCTGTGAGGATGGAGGGTTAATAGGACCTATGATATCAAGGCCCCATTTCTGGAAAGGAGAATCGACTGAAACGGGTTGCAAGGGGAAGGCTGGTTTTTGCAACCGCCTTGATGCTTTTTGACATTTAATACATTTATGACATACGGCATGGGCGTCCCTAAAAAGCGTGGGCTAGTAGTAACTGGCTCTTAAAACTTTATGAGCAGTGGTATCGCCACCGAAGTGACCACCAGCTTCTCCTGCATGCCACTCAAGCAAGACTTTTTCTGCTTCGTCTTTCTCGAGACAATGCATCAGTATGCCGTCAAAATTTTGACGAAACAATATATCGTTAACTAGATGAAAGGAGGCGGACTTTAGTCTCAATGCTCTTCTCTTGGTGGGGTCAAGGTGACGGGGTACTGATCCATGTTCAAGACAGTATCTAATATCGTTGTACCAAGGACTTACGAGGTTTTGTGTGCAACAAATCAAACTTTGATCGCGTTGTTCTAGGTCTGACGTATCACTATCCTCTTGCTGTCCTATTTCTGAATCAACAACCAACTTACACAATCCTTGGCCTCTCACAATATGTGCTGGGGTGATCTCTAAGTCATACTCCTGCAAGGAGGTGACCCAGTTGGCTCTTTTCTCTCCTAACTCCTTTTTCACTAACAAGTTCCGTACGGCAGGGTAGGGGACAATGACTTTCGTCCTTGACTTCAAAAGATAGGACCGGAAATGATTAACTGCGTTGAAAACAGCGTAGGCTTGCCGATCAACCGTTGGGTAGTTAAGTTCAGCACCGTTGAAAGAAGAGCTCATAAAGGAGATGGGTACTTCATTGTTCTCGAAATTCTTCTGAGTTAGGACTGCGGCATAGGAACAATCAGAGGAAAAAGTATAGAGTGTGAAGTCTTGAGAGAAATCAGGGCTCATGAGAGACGGGGTGTCTATTATGGCCTTCTTTATGTCATTAAAATCTTGATTTTCTATGGGTCCCCAGTGATATTGGGTGTCTTTCTTAATCAGGATCTAGAGAGGCCTGACCATTTCAGAGAAACTGGGGACAAATCTTCTCACGAAATTAATCTGTCCTAGGAAAGACTGCATGGATTTTTTGGATGTAGGTGGGGGAAGTTTAGCGATGACTTGATTCCTTTAGGGGTCAATAATCATCCCATCACTAGACATAATGAATCCTAGTCATTTACCCTGTTCTACTGCAAAGATGGACTTCTTGGGGTTCAAGGAGATGTCGTATTTACGACATCGTAACAAAACGGATCGTAGGTGAGCTAGATGATCGTCTTTGTTTTTAGAATATACGGTCACATAATCTAAGTAAACTACTACAGAGTGATTGATTAAGCCTCGAAAAGCAATGTCCATTGCTCTCTGAAAGGTAGCACCAGCATTAATCAATCGAAAAGGCATTTTGCGATAAGCATAAGTGCCCCACGGGGTACGGAAGGTAGTTTTTAGTTGGTCTGGCAGAGACATCAAGACTTGGATGTATCCAGAGAAACCATACAGTAAAGATAGCCTCTCGGAACCAGATACTTGTTGAAGAATCTGTTCCATGGGTGGGACAAGATAATTATCTTTATCAGACGCTTTGTTGAGGTTTCGGAAATCGACAAAAAATCGAATTTCCCCATTTTTCTTTCGAACTGGGACGAGGTTGGATACCCACTGAGTGTGTCTAACAGGAAAAATTATTTTATCACTTAGGAGTTTATTCAATTCTTTTTGAACGGTCGGTTCTAGTTTAGGATGCATTTTCCTCAGTTTCTATTGGAAGGGTAAGGTTTGGGGCTTCATCGGGATGACATGCTGTATAATATTAGGATCGAACATTTTAAGATCATTGTAAGTCCATGCAAAGACATCCTCGAATTCTTTAAATAATCTAACAAAAGCAACTTTTTCTTGCTTAGAACATCCCAAGCCTAGATTGATACACTGAGGATTTTCACTAGTCCCTAAATTGACTTTTTCATAAGATAATGAGGAACTATTGGTTTTGCAATTGACCGTCTTTTTAAATTTATCTTCAAAATCATAAACCTTTTCTAGTCTAACAACAGATTTGGGTATGAAATTTACCATGTCTGATAGAGCTTTAGGAGATTTCGGATTAGGTATTACCATAAAGTCATGCAAATTGTCGTTGTGCATTTGTTCATCTTTCACTGTGCCTTGAAAGGTTTCTTCCATGTGCAGAAATTTAATGATCTGCTGATCATTGTCAAATACTCTCCAGTTTGTAATATTGTCAGGAACGGATGGTCGAAACAATAGCTCTACGGAGAATTCATTTGGGGATAAGCCTTCTGCAGGATGAAGTTTAGAGGCAACATTAACTAGTAGATATGCTTCGACATTATTTAGTATAGGAATGGAATTTATATTAAAAGAAAAAAATTTGTTCATTAAACTCCATACCTCAGACTGGTAAATTTTGAGATGCAGGGAAAGATAGTGTATAGAGTCTCTTACCTGTCTGACCACTATTTCAGAATCGCCAAATACAATCAGATTTTGAATGTTCATGTCTAAGGATTTTCTGAGACCTTGCAGTAAAGCCTCATATTCTGCGATATTGTTAGTACACTCAGATCCTAGTCTACAAGCCAATAATGTCTTGTTACCTGCTAGATCGATAATGATGCAGCCTACACCAGCTCCTTCTTTAGACTTGGAACTGTTGAAATATAGGGACCAAATTTGATTTCCATCGGGCTCATGGGACTATTGCATAGAAGTTGTTGGTTGCACATATGCTATGATCTCGGATTGATGTTCAGGATTGTTGATAGGCGAAACTTCAGCCATGAAATTTCTGAAGAAGGTGTCCATTCCTTGGACTTCAGGTGAATCAGCAGGAGGTGTGTATGGTTCGTTGGGGTCGTTCAAATCTGTGACCGTGAACTTAAGGTAACGCTCACGATTCACTCTGATCTTGTTGGGCTTACCATTTTCTGGAAGCCATAAGTGAGACCAGTCCATTGGGAAGTAACCATGTAGCTGCTCCGACCATTCCCTGCTCAAAAACAGACCATACACTTCCGGAATATCCACCACAATTATATCAATAACCTGATGAACCTTTGGGTTAGACGATAATCTAATCAATACATTTTTTAGTTCTCTTATAACTTTAACATATGTTTGATCAAGTTGTATAATTTTCAAAGAAGATGGTTCCACTTCAGCGTTAATCTTTTGGCAGACTGACCAAGGCATCACATTTGATGATGCTCCTCAGTCAACCATACAATTATGCACATTTATGTTGAAGATTTCGAAAGTTAAAAGAAAAGGAGGTACATTCTTGCGAGTACTTAGAGTAGTAACTTGTGGTTTCTTACTCGCCTTCTCTAATGCTACTTTATCTACATTATTTACATTATTTATAGGAGTTACAGGAAGGCTTCCTTTGTCTTGAGGATCAGGATTGTTTTTAGTGGAAGTCTTCTGCGGAACTTTTCTTTGCACAACCTTGTTACCATTTGAATTACCATTCTTGCCATTTTCTGAAATATTTTGCAACATCTTTTGTAACAAAAATGGAAACTTCAACAACTCATAAATAGAAATGTTAGCCCTTAATTTTTTTAGATCTTCAACAACATCATAATCTAATTTAGGGCCGACATTACCCTGTTTAATTTCTGCTAATTTAGATGGCTTGGGAGGTGAAGTTGTAGTGTTCTCGGCAGGAGGTTTGTTTGTTGTCTTACTCCTAGTGTTGTAAGGATGAACAGTCTCGAATTTAGCTTGAAAGATGCTATCCGAGAAGTGTCCAAAGATGTTTGGAGAAGACTCTTCTTCTTGAATTGTTTCCTGCTCGACTTCCTCCTGAGGGATTTCAGGAGGCATCAAGTTATCTTGGGCTTCTAGAATTGTTTGAAGAGCACATTGCAAACTTTCTAGGTTCTAGCCTTCGGGGTTCGAATTAGGCCGATTGGTGGGAAAAGGATTTCGGAAAGGAGGTTTGTAGGGTCCTTTACTCGAGGAAGCTTCTTCAGTTGACCTTTTTAAATCTATAACTTGATTAGACAATTTTTGTACAACTTTAGTTAAATTTTCCAAATCAGAGTTTTCAGGTTGTGTTTTTCTTTGTTTAGGTCTAGGGAGAATTTCAATCTTCTTTTTGGAAGAAGAAACAGTCTCAGTTTCGTTGCTGGAAGAGTCCTTAAGACTAAGTATATCTTTTTCAATTTGAGTAGCCTCTTCGAAGGCTTCTAACAACGTGGCCTTTTTAGATCATTTGACCCAAATAACTATACTTTGATGTAGAGATTTAGTGTAGTAAGCTATTACAAGACTCTCAGCATGCATAGAATTTGCAAGGATTCGATTTTTAAGCGTTAAGAATCTTTGATTGAAATCTTTAACTTGTTCTTTTGGGTTCATTTTTAAGCTCGAAAGATCCATGACTAAGACTTCCAGAGGTTTACCATCTCCAAATTTTTCCAAAAAGCATGAATCAAACTTTTCCCAAGACACTATGGTATGGGGATGTTGGGCAAAGTACCAAGTGGATGCATTACCCTCAAAAGTATAAGGGAACAACCTACAGACAACATCTTCATGTTCAACATTACGGAGTATGATGGCTAACATAAATTTTTTGATATGATCTTCAGCTATCTGTTTTGAATCGGGATCAAACTTGGGAAGCCACTTCTCCGGGTGCTTAGGGAAAGGGTGCTGGGCTCCAGGTACAACTACAACATCCTAGTCCAACCATGGTGTAGCAAGGTTGTTCTGGTTTTCCATTGGGGTAGTGGGTGTAGAAGGCTAAGAAGGCGAATTGCCTTCGTCTGAAGAGGAATCTCCTCCAGAAGAGGAAGGAGATGAGGGAGGTGGTGAAGAAGGTATCCCAGATCCTCTTGCAGCAGGATTTGTGTTTGGATCTGTAGGATTCACAATGAGGTTAGTGTCACCTAACTATTCTCTGATATCAGAGAAGTCTAAAGGTTGACCCCACAGACGGTTTGGTTGCCTCAAACTGCCTAAGGAACTATGTTTTTTAATAAGAGATCGGCGGACAATCTCTTCCAAGTCACCACCTAAAGGATTAGGGGTTGCTGGCTCAACTGTGATCTGCGGATCTTCGGTTGAAGTAGTTGTTGTTTGAGGTGGAATATTATCTTGTGAATGGCTTCTAGTCACTATAGGTGAGCGATTAGGAGGGGGAGGAGTCTTGTGACCACCTCGTGCCATTAATTAAGTTTAGGCCCTCCTTCTAGTGCCATTTGTTGATGGGCGAAATGGTTTGTCCGTCAATTGAGAGAGTGGAACCGGTCTGGGGTTGTCTAAATAACCCAAGTTGTTTGGAATGAACCACCCTGACAGGTTTAATGGATCCATTGGCCTCTCAAAGGTCCTAAGAAAACCAAAGAGAAAACTAATCTAACTAAAACAAATAAAACAAACTAAACTAACTAAAACTAATAAAACAAAGTACTAAATTAAACTAAAACTAAATATAAACTACTCTAACTATTATATACAATCTACTAATTACTATTACACTAACTCTATTAATTAAATATCTAATTACCAATTATAATACATCTTATTCACAAATATACAATATACACAATTGGCAGATTTGAATAAAACCTGTAAAACTCATGTGCTTTCTGCCCTAAGACAACCAAAGATATTTTTTGATTTTTATATTTTATGAATAAGAAATAAAACTTACTGAAATTAAACGATCTAATATATTTACTAAAATTAAACAATCTAATATATCAAACATATATATTTAACGAACATGACTAACAAATATACTAACAGATAAATGACAGATTGACCTGGAAGCGCTCCTAATTTGTCCTATGTATGATGACTTTGAAGCTGGTTGGAGGAAGTAAACTCGCATCGGTTAGTCCATAAGCTTCTCGTAAACGATAGGCTAGGCTGCTCTTTGATTTGTTTACAGGACAAACAAGACATAAAAAATCATAACAATTTTATGATTTATAAATCTCTGCAATAAGGGAAACCTGTTATGCAAAAACTTATACTTTATAATTCAACTTATGAAGAAGAGAAATCTGTCGTTCAGAAATTGAATTAAGCAATTTCTACGTTCTTTAAATACTTAGAAGAAACCATATATGGATAACAATGATTAAATTATATCATTCTCACATGATTAAGATAGCTAAAGTAGTCATTAACCAGATACAAATTGATATACACAACATGAAACAAAATATTGATATGATGAGAAGCTAAAGCTGTAACAAAACACCAAATTCTGCCTCAGTCTGTATTAAAAATCCATATCCTTGTTCTCCCCAAAATGAGGATGTCCATTATTACAAAATTGATAAGTATATATAAGTCTCTCCACAGGGTAAAACCTCCCTGTGGATAATATCAAATTGTTTTACATAATCTGGGAGATATCCCAAAATCAACTAAACTAAGAAACTATCATCAAATCCACTGCCAGTTCGAATTCATCTGCAATAGATAAAAAATATCAAGTTATAAAGGTATTTCATCAACAAAACAATACAAATTTGATTCTACAGACTTAGCTACAGAATCATCTGATTCTGTAGCTAGTCTAAAATAGCATACAGGATCAGATAGAACTCAAATCAAATCTTTTTTTAAAAGAATCAAATCCAATCTTCTTTCAATAAACATTAAAAATGAATCACTAATGTTTCAAATAATTTTATCAATCAATATAAAACAAAATCAAAAGTGATTTAATCGAAACAGGGGTGAGAATACTCTGTTTCATTTTACCAAAAAAATTGGGTCAAACAGTAACAAGACTGTTTCATATCAAATGAAATCCATAGTGAGTCATATCATGTGTGATACGATCTAATCCAACACAACCAGAATCCATTTGTTATAGCTATAATAATGGAGCATAAGATTCATGTTGTTTTAATTAAATACAAAGATTGAAAGACTGTTACGATCATGGGTAGATATAACAACATCAACCAGAATTCGCCATAGATTTCGATCGCTGAGCGTTATACAGTCAACAAACATAATCAATTAATAGTGATCACAACCAATATCAAGTCAACATAAATGATAATCATAAACTGGACAATAATCTAAACAAATCGTGACTAAGTTGAATATAGGATAATAGTGAATCCAATCTCGTTTTAGAACTCAACTTGTAACTGAATATTCATTACCAATCCGATCGATAATAGGGTTGTTCTAACAGCAAACCAAAACGAATTAATCGGCTGGGTTTCACATAACCGTTTACGAATTGAATCCATTCACGATTTGGGTGAACTTGTACAGAATCGTTTAAAAAAAATCCAAACTGTATTCAAATTGGTTGAAAGCCATATGAACATAAAACCGTAATAGTTAACCATATCACAATTGTCACCAAACATAGCATATTCATTATAATGAAATCAAAACGAAATGTGATTGTGTTCATAATCAAAATATGAGAAACAACTTGTGTCTATCAAACGAATTCAATCGACAACAGAGCATTCATTCTGACTAAATCAACAACTCAAATCCATATCAAATCCAATAGGATCAATTAAAATCTAATCAAAACTAAACTGGGAAACAGAATTCCGTTCAGTCAAAGAAAGGCTAAGTATAGAATCTAACGAAACCAATCAATGCTTAACAGAGCTATTCAAACCAAAATTGAATCATTATATAAACTCATACTATTTACAAATTGAAAAACCTACCATTAAGCTTAATGCAAATTGCCGAGCCACGCTAGGGTTGTAACCATCAAACTTTCATATGAACGGGAGCCATCTGAATTCTTCCAGGTCACTGTAAGCACCATCAAACATTAACAACGCATGGATACCATTGGGTTCAGCCCTCACGACTGGAGCCATGGTGCGGGTGCATGGTAGGGTTTGGATTGAACATAACAATACACAGGAGTAAAAATCGATAGGACTAACAGCTGCAAGTGTTCAAAGGGGAGGTAAATCAATATGCGCGTGCAAAGGTGGTGGGTTATTTCACCGCCATGCATAACATTAATGGCATAGTACAGTGTTTTTCAATCACTCATCATATCGTTTAAACCATACTAATCGGCCAACCCGAATTTCGAGCGGTGGATAATCATATCAACATGCAATTTATCAATGTAAATCCAAAACCATATATCATATTAATGCACCATGTGTATAATTCAAGCCAAAGTAAAATCCAAATGTTTCACCAACGTGCCATTCAATATGACACCAAACTCATGCGCTTTTTCCTAATCAAAGTTTATAAAAATTGCAACAAGAGATTTCATAGAATCGATAAGTTAAGAGCTTATAGTAATAAGGATCATACCATCTAAAAACTTTTAATTCACCATGATCCCTATATAATCAAGTATAATTCATCAATCAACATGCTCAATGCCTTATCAATTAAATAAAAATCAAGTGGCGCAATCAGAGTGATAATAGGCAAATGGACATAATTCGAAAAATAAACCACAGGTAAGTACCAATCAGAATATCAATGAGCAGATCATGACAGTCCAAATAACGTTGGGGAGTTTTCACGCTTTTAGTCGTGAAAAAATAAATCGAAATCAATTGCAAATGTCGCATGAAATAAAAATGTCTTATGTTTGCAAGATGTGACAGAAATTTGAAGTTCAAGAGACATAGGTGTAGGCAGCTTTAAGGGCAATTGAAAAAATTGAATTGGCTGCCAACAATGGTGACACACTGGGAGAAGAAGTTATCTCTGTCGAAAGAAACAAATTCAGATTAGGACGACAAAGAAAAAATTCAACTCAAAAACAACCATCAGAAAATCGTACAAACATCATCATTTACTATCTTTTCCAGCGATGTTCTAAAAGACGAAAACCAATAACAGTCTTAAGACCAGCAAGTCACGATATTAATGATAAAATCTTCAATACTGTTGGCATGGCCACTACTGCCAGCAGGTGTCCATAGCCTTGACAGGGTTTCCATTTAACCCACTCGGACGTCTGTATCCTCTCAAGAAGTTCTAGATCAGAATAAAGGACTTAAAAGAGGTTTCTTATAATTTTTACAGATTTGCATTTACTCGACATTGCTTCGCTGCCAGCGGGACTGTTCAGTACCCCGATGAAGTTGTCTTGGCACCATGCTTGCATTTACCCGCTGCTAGCGGACCTGTTCAGTATCCTGGAGGGTTTACAAACACTTTCCACAGCTCTTATTGACATTTGTATTTTGTTTTTCTTTTATGGATAGCTGAGTGGGGTGACGCTGAAAAATCTAGATATTTTATCATGGTTTTTTTTTTTTTAGACCTCATTAGAATTTTTTATATTGTCCTTTATCCAGTTCCAGAAATGTTTTATTTATAAAACAACTTACTATGACAGGGAGACATCCTTTTGAGTCATTCCTTTACAGAAAAGGGACAACGTAAAAAGATAATAGATGATCATGACAAACTTTGCTCAGAGATTGAAATCAGTAAACTTCTTTCAAACAACAAAATTTTCCAACATAAATATCATTTTTATAAATATATCACTGATGTTCGTGCAATCTTTCAGAAGTTATTTCAGCGAAGAAATTTTCCCATGATCTGAATCTGAATTGCTCAGTACACAGGCATGCATATCTTTCAAAAAGACCAAAAAATCAATCCAAATCAAAATCAAAATAGGAAGAAAACAAAAGATGCAAACCAAAGAAAAATTTACATAATATACAAGGGTAGCAATCAAGCAAAGTATCTTTTCAGGGCTTGGCCATTCACCGAATAGGTGTCAAGCTACCCTTCAAGATTCTACAATCGAAAGGAACTAGGACCCAACTTTTCAGCAATAAAAAATGGACCAAGCCATAAATTTTGAAACTTGGTATGCTCACCCTTTCCTTCGTGTGGTTTGTCCCACTTTAAGACGAGATCGCCTTCTTCAAAATTCCTATCAGAAGCAGAGTTAGAATCGAACCAGCTTTTAATCAGTTGTTGATGCTGGTCTAGTTTACGCTTAGCTTGGGTTCTTACTTCTTCTAACTTCATCAAAGTGTTAATACGGCTTTCTAAAGGGGGACAATCTTCTTCTTGAACTTTTTGTGACAATTGAAGCGAAAGAAGAAGAATGTGAGGTGGCAGAATGGCTTCTCTACCATAAACAAGAAAAAAAGGGGAGTTACCTATAGCAGCTTTGGGTGTTACCCTATTAGCCCATAGTGCATTCAGCAGTGCGTTGTGCCCGTTCTTGTGATTTTCAGCCACAGTTCTCTTGATAATTTTGATCAAGTTCTTGTTTGTTGATTCTGCTAAGCCGTTGCCCTAGGGGTAATAACTAGCAGAATACTTCAGCTTTATTCCCTTTTCTAAGGAGAACTCACTCATCTCTAGAGAAGAAAAGTATGAAGCGTTATCAAAGACAAGACAATAAGGGATACCAAAACGGGTGATGACATTCGAGTTTAGAAAAGCGATCACCTGACTTGTGTTAACAATTCTTAGCGCGGCGGCTTCAGACCATCGAGTAAAGTAATCTGTGGCTGTCACAATATACTTGTCCTTTTGTGAGGATGGAGGGTTAATAGGACCTATGATATCAAGGCCCCATTGCTGGAAAGGAGAATCGACTGTGACGGGTTGTAAGGGGAAGGCCGATTTCTGCAATCGCCCTGATGCTTTCTGACAAATGATACATTTACGACACAAGGCATGGGCATCCCTAAAAATCGTGGGCCAGTAGTAACTGGCTCTTAAAACCTTATGAGCAGTGGTGTCACCACCGAAGTGACCACCAAATTCTCTTGCATGCAACTCAAGCAAGACTATTTCTGCTTCGTCCTTTTCAAGACAACGCATCAGCACGCCATCGAAATTATGACGAAACAGTATACCATTAACTAGGTGAAAGGAGGCGGACTTTCATCTCAAAGCTCTTCTTTTGGTGGGGTCAAGGTGACGAGGTGTTGATCCATGTTCAAGAAAAAATTGAATATCATCATACCAGGGACTTACGAGGCTTTGTGCATAACAAATCAAATTCTGATCGCGTTGTTCTGGGTCTGACGTATCACTATCTTCTTGTTGTTTGGTTTCTGAATCAACAAATAACTTACACAATCCTTGGCCTCTCACAATCTGTGTTGGGGTGATCTCTAAGTCATACTCCTGTAAGGAGGAGACCCAGTTAGCTCTTTTCTCTCCTAACTCCTTTTGCACTAACAAGTTCCTTACGGCACGGTAAGGGACAATGACCTTCGTCCTTGACTTCAAAAGATATGACCGGAAATGCTTAACTGCCTTGAAGACAGTGTAGGCTTGTCGATCAACCACTGGGTAGTTAAGTTCAACACCTTTGAAAGCAGATCTCATAAAGGCGATAGGTACTTCGTTGTTTTTGGAATTCTTCTGAGTTAGGACCGTGGCATAGGAACGATCAGAGGAAAAAGTGTAGAGCATAAAGTCTTGAGAGAAATCAGGGCTCATGAGAGATAGAGCGTCAATTATGGCCTTCTTTATATCATTAAAAGCTTGGTTTTCAGTGGGTCCCCAGTGATATTGGATGTCTTGCTTAATCAGGTTCTGGAGAGGCCTGACCATTTCGGAGAAACTGGGGACAAATCTTCTCACGAAATTGATCTGGCCTAGGAAGGAATGCATGGATTTTTTGGAGGTAGGTGGGGGAAGTTTAGCGATGACTTGGGTCCTCTCAGGGTCAATAATCATTCCATCACTAGACACAATGAATCCTAGTAATTTACCCTGTTCTACTGCAAAGATGGACTTCTTGGGATTCAAGGAGATACTGTATTTACGACATCGTAGCAGAACGACTCGTAAGTGAGTTAGATGATCGTCTTTGTTTTTAGAATAAATGGTCACATCATCTAAGTAGACTACTGTGGAGTGATTGATTAAGTCTCTGAAATCAATGTCCATTGCTCTCTAAAAGGTAGCACCGACATTAATCAATCCAAAAGGCATTTTGCGATAAGCATAAGTGCCCCATGGGGTACGGAAGGTAGTTTTTAGTTGGTATAGCGGAGACATCAAGACCTGGTTGTATCCAGAGAAACCATCTAGTAAGGACAGCCTCTCGGAACCAGATACTTGTTGCAAGATCTGTTCCATGGGAGGGACAGGATAATTATCTTTGTGAGACGCTTTGTTGAGGTTGCGGAAATCTACACAGAGTCGAATTTCCCCGTTTTTCTCTTGCACTGGGACGAGGTTGGATAACCATTGAGTGTGTCTAATAGGAAAAATTATTTTAGCACTTAGGAGTTTATTCAATTCTTTTTGTACGGTCGGTTCTAGCTTAGGATGCATTTTCCTCAGTTTCTGTTGGAAGGGTAAGGTTTGGGGCTTCATCAGGATGACAT
>ML785416.1:735009-751418 GCA_009831015.1 Picea engelmannii
TAGTCATAAACCATAAACAAAGTGATATACAAAACATGAAACAAGATGTTGATATATTGAGAAGCTAAAGCTGTGACAAAACATCAATTCTGCTCCAGTCTGTATTAGAACTCCATATCCTTGTTCTCCCACGAATGAGGATGTTCATTATTACAAAAATCATAAGTATATATAGGTTTCTTCACAAGGTAAAAATTCCTTGTGAATAATATTAAATTGTTTTACATAATCTAGGAGATATCCCAAAATCTTCCTAAACTAAGAAAATAAAATGCAAGTAAAATCTTTGAAACATCCCCTAACTGCTCAACAACTCAATTGCAAATTTGAATTTACCTGCAATAGAACACAAATATCCAATTAGAAAGATATTTCAGTAACAAAACACAAAGAAAATGATCCTACAAACTTAGCTACAGAATCATCTGATTCTGTAGCTAGTCTAAAATAGCATATAGAATCAAATAACAATGAAACGAAATCTTTTTAAAACAATCCAATTTAATTCTTTTTTAACAAACATTAAAATTGAATTACTAATGGTTCAAGCAAATTTATCATTCAAATCAAATCAAATTGAAAATGATGCAATCGAAACCGGATAAGAATGCTCTGTTTTTTAATTTCCATTAAATTGGGTCAAATAATAACCACATTGTTTCATATCCAAATGCAATTACAAGTAAATCGCATCGTATCCAAAATCGATATAGTTATAATCGAACACAATCACAATCGGTTGGTTACGACTGTGCATAAAATTCACATTGTGTTAATCAAATATCAGACTGTTACAACTATAATCAAAACGAAATATGCATAACAGTATCCACAAACTTTGCCATAGACTTCGGTCGCTGAGTGTCATACGGTTTACAGATAAGATCAAATAGCAAACATAACCATCATTGACTTGTTATAGTCATAGCAATAGATTGATATCAAGTGCAAAGATAGGTAACTGTTTTGATTGTATTCAAACGACAACATACTCAACGAGTATAGACCCAACGAATCTCGTTATTGATCACCACACAGTCAGCAGACAAAGGCATGACCAAATCAACAAAATCCATACCATAAACTGGGTGAATAATCAAAACGAATGTGGTTGAGTTTATTTATAGAAACAAATCGTGAGACTGGATACAGTTAATTTCATTCCTCAAATCGAATTCAAACGATATATTTGTTGCAATCTGATAAACACAGTCTGAATCGATTTGGTTGGGTATAACAGCTACGATTCATATCTATTCTCAATTCGGTCATGCAATAACAGAATGGTATTCGAATTGGTCAAAGAATATAGAATATACAATGACAACAGTTAACCATAATTGCCAACAATATCGCATAGAATATAACCAATTCGAAATGAGATATTGACTATGTTCAAGATTGGAATACCAAAAACAGCCTATGTTTAGAAAATATTAACAACTTCGATTATCAACAGAGCATTCAATTGAAACCAATTGAAACAAATCAAATATATCTCGAGATCACTCGAATCAAAGTCAAATCCAATCAAAATTTAAACAACAATGAAAATTGATTTATCAAAACCAAATTATATACAAAAATGCATTCTTATGTGTCAAAGAAAATCCACGGTGTAAACAGAGTTCATGAATTTGTCATATAAACATGTGATAATCATACCAGTGAGGCTGATCTAGCTACACCAATTTTGAATTGATGAATGTTGTTGCCGTCTCCACGTTCTTAAACACAATCGAACCAGTTGTTCGTTGTTTCTTATCAGTGGATGGCATCTTATCCTTTTGACTAGAGAGCCTTGCAACTTGATCTTCCAGAGCATGAATTCTGGACTGCAGCATTGGCACATCGAGGTAATACCTTTCTAACCATACACCACACTGATCAAACGGTGGATCTGCTAGTTGAGATGGAACAGGAGGGGGTTTCGACGAGTCACCAGGGGTTTCATAGGGCAATTTGATGACGGGATAATTTGGATCATTTAGCAAACAAGGTGGTAGGTTTTTCACAAAATCATATGCGGGTTTATCACACAGGACTTCGGAATAAGGATACTCTCTTGCTAGGTAGCGCTCAATCTCCGAGTCAGAATCTTCACTCACCATGATAGGGTCAGGGTTGACAGGGATTTTAGGTTAGTTTCTTGCCATGTGAGATATTAATCGAGCGTTCTTCTTGCCTTTAGAATTCGCATTAGGTTTGGTCTTGGGATTTTTAGCCACGGGTTTAACATTTTCCACATCTGTGGTCACAGAATTGGGTAGATCAATAGGTGGCTCGGGTAGGGGTTTGGGTAGCAGAGCACTGTAAGGTACAGGGGGTACTAACTTGATCTCGCTCACCACAGGTTTATCAACCTGTGGTGGGTTCGAGTCCTCAAACTTATTGCGTTGAAGAAAATCATTCCAACAGTCCCGACGTAATCCCAAATGACATACCACAAGCATTTTAATTAACCCAAAATGAAATAGGTTGGTGTCGGCCTGGTTTCGTTTGTACCTTTTGGACTTTTTAAACAGACTCCTATGCAGGTAGAAAGGCATGTTAATCTCATAGCCCATGAAAACCATCAGTAGCCAAAGGTGATACAAGAACACAAAACCATACCTGCCCTCGCAAGTAATGAATTGCTTGGTTACCATCAGCAAGTCGTGCCAGCGCAGCTTTAGCATATTTGCAGACAAACCCTCGTCACAAGAACTCACTCTTCGTGATTGGAAGAGAAATGTCAACGGGACATCTTCCACTTTACAATTTTTCGACCACCTCTGTCCAACAGCAGGCAAACCAGTAGCTAGACTGAGAAATTTCTCATCAATTTCCAACTGCACATCCCCAACCTTGGCTCGGAAGCCATCAAAGGTTAATGCAAATTACCGAGCCACGCTAGGGTTGTAACCATCAAACTTTAGTATGAACAGGAGCTATCTGAATTCTTCCAGGTCACTGTAAGCACCATCAAACATTAACAATGCCTGGCTACCATTGGGTTCAGCCCTCACGACTGGAGCCATGGTGCGGGTGCATGGTAGGGTTTGGATTGAACATAACAATACACAGGAGTAAAAATTGATAGGACTAACAGCTGCAAGCATTCAAAGGGGAGGTAAATCAATATGCACGTGCGAAGGTGGTGGGTTAGTTCACCGCCATGCACAACATTAATGGCACAGTACAGTGTTGTTCAATCACTCATCATATCGTTTAAACCATACTAATCGGCCAACCCGAATTTCGAGCGATGGATAATCATATCAACGTGCAATTTATCAATGTAAAACCAAAACCATATATCATATTAATGCACCATGTGTATAATTCAAGCCAAATTAAAATCCAAGTGTTTCACCAACGTGCCATTCAATATGACACCAAACTCATGCGCTTTTACCTAATCAAAGTTTATAAAAATTGCAACAAGAGATTTCATAGAATCGATAAGTTAAGAGCTTATAGTAATAAGGATCATACCATCTAAAAACTTTTAATTCACCATGACCCCTATATAATCAAGTATAATTCATCAATCAACATGCTCAATGCCTTATCAATTAAATAAAAATCAAGTGGCACAATCAGAGTGATAATAGGCAAACGAACATAATTCGAAAAATAAACCACAGGTAAGTACCAATCAGAATATCAATGAGCATATCATGTCAATCCAAATAACGTTGGGGAGTTTTCACGCTTTCAGTCGTGAAAAAATAAATCGAAATCAATTGCAAATGTCGCATGAAATAAAAATGTCTTTTGTTTGCAAGATGCGACAGAAATTTGAAGTTCAAGAGACATAGGTGTAGGCAGCTTTAAGGGAAATTGAAAAAATTGAATTGGCTGCCAACACAACCTGCGGAGGATTCGAATCCTCAAAACCATTTCGAGCAAGAAAATCATTCCAACAATCTCTGTGTATCCCCAAATGATAAACAACAATCATTTTAACCAGCCCATAGTGAAAAAGGCTGCTATCATCCTGGTTCCTTTTGTATTTCTTAGACATCTTAAACAGGCTTCTATGCAAGTAATAAGGCATATTAAGCTCAAACCCATGAAAAACATAAGCAAACGAAGGTGGTGTAAGAAAAAAAAACTATACCGACCTTCACAGGTGATAAACTGTTTGATTATCATCAGTAACTCATGCCAACGTTGCTTCAGCATGGTCACAGGAAAACCTTTGTCACAGGAGCCAACCCTGCGCGACTGGAAGAGCAGAGTCCAAGGGACCTCTTCCACCTTGCAATTCTTGGACCATCGTTGTCCAATGGCAGGCAAACCCGTAGCTAAACTTACAAATTGCTCGTCAATTTGCAATTGAACATCCCCGACCTTGGCTCGACAGCCATCAAAGGTTAAAGCAAATTGTCGAGCAATACAGAGGTTAAAACCATCAAACTTTTGTATGAACAGGAGCCATCCAAATTCTTCAAGGTCACTGTGGGTGCTGTCGAACAGCAACAGAGCCTGGCTACCATTCGGTTCAGCCCTCATGATTGGAGCCATGGTGTGAGCACATGGTAAGGGTTTGGTTCGAAAACACCAACACGCAGGAGCAGAGTCATTCAGTCTAACCACTATGAACGATCAAAGGGGAAACATTAATGTGCGCATGCGAGGGTGGTGGAATCACTTACCGCCATGCAAAATATTAATGGAAAAGTACAATCGGCGAATTAACCCACTGTTGAAACAATTATAACATAGTTCAAACCATACTATTCATCCAACCCAAAAATCAAACGATGAACGATATACCAATGCGCCATTTACCATATTTCAAACCATGAATATTCAATGTAAAATTAAACCCAAATGTTTAACCAACGCGCCATTGCATAAATGTTTAATAAAAGGTTTTAAAACATGGTGACAATCGATTTCATAAGCCAAGAGCTATAAAAATAAGGATCACATCATATATATAAAAAAAAAAATCAACCATGACCCCTATGTAATTCAATGACTAGGCAAGTTTAAAAAAAAAACATAAATGTTCATGCTCAATGCCTTACCAGTTTAATAAAATCCAGTTGCGCAATCAAAGTAAGAACATGCAAATAGGCATAGTTCGAAAATCCTTTCATCCACTTAATGATAAACCAAGATAAGTGTCACTCAAAATATCAATAAAAGATCATGACAGTTCAAATAACGATAGAGGAGTTTTCACGCTTACAGTCGTGAAAACTAAATGGAGACAAATTTGCAAGTGTCGGAAGAAATGAAAATATCATTTAATTGCAAAATGCGACGAGAATTTGAAGTTCAGAAGACATAGGTGTAGGAAGATTATAGGGAAATAGAAAAAATTGAGTTGGCTGCCAACATGTTGAGGCGCCCTCATCAACCACCATGCAGAAAATGTTCCAGTAAAATTTTTCATGGTGTAAGCCACTACTATCTGAAACACCACATGGTAAGGAAGACGAGGTTTTAAGTCGGTCATGTCAAGCATGATCGTTCCTAGATTATAAGTCCTAGCAAATCATAAGGCAACTAACAGAGCCTTTCTCTGGGAAGGGAAGATCTGGAGGACTTCCAAAGAAGACATAACACAAGGGGTTTGTGACAAATCCTCCACCACAAAGTAATTATGGGTGGCCCTTGCATTTGGGTTGTGGGAATATTTATTGAATTCACCTTTGGTTATGCATGTTATTGTTTCACCCAATGTCTTCTTAATATGGAGAGGAAGAGATGGGTTTTTGGCTTCTTTACCCTTCTCATAGGTGTTTGGAATTTCGTAGTCGCGTGTCTTAGTTGTTAAGTCAATGCAACCTTTCATCATGTACACATTCACGAATGAAGGATTACTCGCAGACAGAGGGGGTCCCTGACTTCCCCCTTCTGCGCTCGAAGAGGCTTGAGTTAAATTTTTCCCATGTGGAAATGGATTCATTAACACGACAGGTTGTTGTTGTGTCAATAACTTATGGGCCTCCTTAAGCTGAGGGAACTAGTGAGTCAGGTGGTCTTCCGTGAAAATATTACATGGATAATTTGACTTATTATTTTTTGTGTTTCCCCCTCCAAAATTATTGGTAGGTTTCTTATTCCCCTTACCCTTCTTTCGTTGTTTATTCTTTCCATCAGGTTGTTTCATGGCCTTCGGGTTTGTCGATTTCACATTGTGTACATCCGACGTTTGAGTAGGGGGAGAAGTTGAACCAATGGTTTGGTTGGCCACTGTCTACTGTATTGACAATTGTTGCAATTGATTCGATAGCTAATCAATGGTCTTCATTTTCACTGAACCAAAAATACCATCACCATGTGGTCCATATCTATGTTTGGTCTTGTCAAGTATCGATCGTGGTGCATCTGGAAAAAATTCGTTAAGTAAACCATATTGAGAGTAAATCATCTCTATCTGTTGACCTCTCATTATCGCTTCTTCTTATTAAAATACCCTCGAGGTTTCAACGCCTTTAGATAATTGAGGTACCAAAGACTTAAGGAACCACTCAAGCAGGAATGCTGGTGGGACTGGTACTTTTGTCAAACTCTTCTGGCATCTCCATTCTCATATGTGATTTGAGATATGGTCCACTTTTGTTTGCTCAAAGTTGGCCAACAATTCAGTGCCAGCATCATATCTCACAGGTAATTGGAAATGGTTTAGGAAATCCATTTCTAATTTGTCAAGGGAAGAGTATATTGAGCGGTCGAGCTCAATGTACCATTTCCCAACACTCCCAATGAGAGTGCATTGAAACAAACACAACTGGGTAGAGTCATCTCTCAAAGAGTTGGACGAGCACCATAAATGGAAGGTAGTCACATGATCATCTGGATCTTCGTTAGGCTTAGCCTTGAAATTTGGAATGTCCGAAGGAAACTTGGTCAGCATAGGAGACCAACCTGGATCGTGACAGATGGGGTTATTTCATAACCTTGTCAAGTATGGCAAGTGCAGAGTTGCCAGAAAAGGTAATTTGGGTTGTTGATTATAACCAAGGAATAAGGAGCATGGAGTTTGGTAGGCACCAGGTTTCCAGGGAAAGTTTGGTTGTTGTCCAGGGTTCTGGTAATAACCATGGCCTTGACCAACATACATATTTTGCACTTGTTGAGACTTCATCGAATGACTCCCGTAATAGGATGTAAAGGGTTGGACTTGCATCTCATTCCAAGGATTTTGGGAAAGGTTTCCCCCTTCCAGTTCGACAGGCATAGGTGCTAAGCCTTGCTCAGGGTTCCATTGGCTATGGAAGGGGTTTCCCTCGGTCGACATCCCTGACAAGGGAACTGATCCCTGCCATAGATTCAAAGGTCCTTGTGAGGAAGGAATTCCTAAGTTTACCCCTTGTGTAGGAATAGTACCCTGCATAGGATTTTGTTATCCATAATCGGGGTTGCCCCCAGCCGAGATGGCAACTGACGAGAATGTGTTGTTACCCAATGCACTGAACAAAGAGAATAGTGTCGAACCTAACAACATGCTATAAGAAGGAATTCTTTGACTACCTACTTCAAATGAACTAGAGTTTACGTTTGGCCTAACGGAGTTCTAGTGAGCACCACAAAGCGAAAGGGGACAAAGGAGGTATATGACCCCCTCCATAAGAGAAAGTGTTATATGGAGATGAAGTGCCTCCCATGGATCCTTGTAGAGGAGCGTTACATCTCCCTGTCCCCAGACCTAAAGTTTGTAGAGTGGAGTAGGAAAGGACAGAGTTCATATTGAAGCCATGCATCTTGTATGAGAACAGAGGGCCTGTCACACTCTGGGTGAAAGGAGCAGTGATCACCACCATAGATGAAAGTGGACCATTGCCCAAGGTAGAGGCGGTCGAGACCATGGTGGTCTGGATTGGCGACAGTTGGTTAGGAGGTGGAACACCTCCTATGGTGACAGTCGTAGAGGGAGTATGAGAATTCCCTGAAGGGGTAACATCATTTTTCTACATCGTTGCTTATGACATTGCCTGACGCTCGTAAGGTTTAACTTGTACAACGATGGGTGTCGATAGATTAGTGATCAGAGGGTTATAATGACAAAGAGCTTCCACTCTGAGGTCGAAAATGGTTGGTTCCTCTAGAATAAAATTTTCTCCTCTTGGATATGGGTTGGGCTCAGTTTCCTATGGCCCAGTCGCCTCAAAAGACCCTTGTTGGTCTAGTCCTCACCTTAGCGGTGACGGGGGTGGATCTAGATTAACCAGCGACAGGCCAAGAGGCCTTCATGACGGGTGGAGCTCCTGATCCTCCACAGTGTGAGAAGATCAATGAAACACTAGGGCTTTCTATTAATGTTTTGAAAACCAACACACACTAAGAAAATATCCTATGAGATAAGACAAGCAGATCAATAGCTAGTTGGGAGAACAGTTACAATATCCAACACTAGAGAAACTTACCAGTGCAAGTGAAACTCGAATATGGAAGAACCCTACAGGTATACTCTACAAAGTGTGGCCCGATATCTTCCCTAGGTACTATAGTATACCTCTGCAGTCAGCTGTGTAAGTCACTAAGATAAAAGCAACTAGGTTTCCAACACACGAACAGTCACGAAGAGGGTATAGTCAAAAGTTGGGTGCACTGCAATGAGAAGGGTATCAATCCTAAAACCTATCAAGGGTATTGAAAGAAAGTGTTCTGGAATATGACTGAGGACCTCGAATGGATTTGAGACACATGAAGCTCTATGGAAAATGCGATCAACGAAATCCCAAGATAAGCCCTCTATATGTGTTCCCCACTACGCTTGGTCCGGCTTTCGAGGGGTTATCTCCGCTACCTTTCCTTACGCAACCTCGTGTTTAGCCCCTATGTTACAGGGGGGCCACGGATAACTTTCACGGTTACTGTACTTTCAAGCACTCCATAGCTCAGACTCTTATGTTTATTTTTGTAGCCTTGAAGAGTTTCCTCTCCAATCCTAAATCAAGGCTCTAGCCTAGACTAAATTGATGGACCCTACAAACACAAAGTATAATAACTTTTAATTAAGCATTAATTTTAGTGCTTGTCTTAAGTGAAAAGGAATGGAGGTGAAACCAATGATGTTATTTAAGAGACAAAAGAGAAGAGGATAAGATGATACTGGAAACAAAAGTACTTCTTTCTTCACAAATAAAGATTTGTCAATTTAAACTCTTTAACCAAACTTTTCATAACTACTTTTCTCAGATCTTTGAAAAGAAAAACTTAAAACAAGATTTCGCTCGACTACGAGCTACTTAATGTCCTAAGAATTCAAGTAAAGAACTTAAGAAAACTTAATTTTTCCTTGTTAAATGAAACAACTAACCTAAACTACTTTACCAAACAAAAAAATGAAAGTTTTTTTTTTTTATTGTTCTATGCTTCAAAACAAGAAATTTGAAAATGAATTCTTTTCTTTTATTCTAAAGAAAAAAAGGGGAAAATGATGACAAGTCAAGACCAAGAAATGAGTTCAGGCCCAAATACAGATCGTAGGGAGTCACTGACAATACCAAACATGCAGATCAAAGCAGACTCACAAACTTGTCTAAAAACCCTATCAAAGAAAACACAAGAAATCTTTTGATGAAAAGAAATCTATGTTGAGGTCATACATAGGCTACAGACTACTACAACAGAGACTAGGGATAGATCAAGAAAACTCCTGAGAAGTGTGACTTCTAACAGGGAAGAGGATGACTACCTCTTCTAAAAATATTTCTCAACATAGGCACGCTATTGACACTTCAGCAGCCATCATATGTGCGTGGGTTGTCTAAAGGCAGGGCGCATATGCATGCATGCAGGCCCACTACAAGCCATGTACACCTCTGTAAATTCTCAAAAAGAAATGAAAATCAATAGTCAAGCATAGGCAGGGATTACTGGTATGGAAGACCAACATCCCTTAAAGACATAGAATCTTACAGAAACTCAAAAACAATGAATAAACTGATTCAAAGCACCCAAAATAAATATCCCCAAAGACCCTAGACGTGTCCCCGGTACGATCATCAATTCTTCTATAGTGGGAAAAACCCTCTACGAACTACACCAGGGTTCTAAAATGTAGAAATATCTAACTGTCTAAAGTATCCTACTTTTTATCAACTATCCCGACATTACCCTACAATCATACATAAAAGACAAAGTATAGGGATTCGGTAGGAATACCTTAAACTCCGCATCTGGTGTCAATCCTTTTGCTCTCGGTTGTTTCCTGACTGCAAGTCTCCTCCCAAGGATGACTTGCATTCACCAAAAGAGAAACAAGAAACTACAAGCATGCATTCTATGTATGGATTAGTGGGTTAGACATCATAATCAAAAAATGTAAACAAAACATAAAGATTTGAGACGTCATTTGGCGGGACGAAAAAAGTACTTCTTCATATTAATCTCACAAAAGTCATTTACAACATGAGACCGACACTGCTCCTTGAACTTGGTCCTGGTATACTCTTCATCTTGCACCAACTTCTTCCATGTGTTCTTCTCCTCTTTAGTTCTCTCTAGGGAAATGGCAAGGATTTGCAAAGGGGGAAGAAGGAATTTTGGCTCAAACTCACAATGTGGTAGCAAAATATTGGGGCAATGAGGGAATATTGAAATGGGTAGAGTTTCTATGCTCTCATGTTTCTTATGAAATGGGGCCCCAACACCTTATTTTATAGGCCAAAAGAGATAGTAATGGTTTGGGTGACTGGCTATGGGCGGTCAAACGGTTAAGTAACGCCCCGAAAACCCGTATCCATTTTCAATTTTCATTTTTTGTGATTTTTGGTGAGTGTATGCGAGCTATAGTGGTGTAGCAAGCATGTGTATGTGAGCAGTAGTGGTGTAGGGCATGTACACCTTCAAAAAAATGGTTTTTAGAAGAGTTGTTCAGTGATGACTTGGCAAAGATAGCAAGTAAAATGGCCTAATGCCATGTATGCATGTCTGGTGCAGTTTAGGGTTATAATAGGAATACCAACAAATGTGAAGCATTTTAAAGTATTTGGAAGAAAATGTTATATCAAAAGAGAATATGGTAGGCTTGGTAAATTTGACTCCTGAGTTGATAAGGGCATACTAGTTGGGTATTCAAGAAAAAACAAAGAATATAAATGCTTTATTCCAAGACTCAATAGAATAGTGGAAATCATCAATGTAATCATTGACGAAACAAATGAACGAAAGAACAAATAAAGAAGCAAATATTCATAAGATAGGGATGATGAAGAAGGTATAAAATAGGAAGAGATGGAAGAAGAAGCAAAAGAAGAAGAAGATCAGCCAGAAGCAGAGAAAGAGGAATATGAACATCAGATACCTCCTATGACACCTAGCCAATGAGTGTAGAAAAATCATCCACAAGAACAAATTATTGTGAATAAACATGGAGGAGTTCAAACTTGAAGAAGAATACTTTCACCGAAACAAATTCATCTAGCATTGTTATCTGCAGTTGAACCAAGTAGTTTTGTAGAATCCAACAATGATGAACACTGGGTCAAGGCTATGGATGAAGAATTTGATCAAATAGAGAAGAATGACACATGTGATCCAAATTTTATGAGTAGAACAAAATGAACACGGATTATTATCAAAATATTTTTAACACAGAATAATAGATATACATTAAAACTGGTTTCTATTCAATAAGGAAATAAGATGATACATTAAAATGTAGTGGAAAACAAGCTTGCTAGAATGTTGGTGACTTATCTCAGAGAAGAGATGTGATAGATGCACCCATTCACTAGAAGTTGAGTACAATGAGGATCAAGAGGCATTTTTACAATAAGCAGGAATGTCAAAAGCCCTAGACATCCAAAAACCTAACCCTCGGAAATGAAGCACTAAAAGTCATGTGGGCCCTATTTGGGTAAGTTAGTACATCAACTTCTCGGGATCATAAATGTTTCATACGATCTCTTTTTTAGGCGCACAATAGCCCATTGCAAAGGTATATATGAGAACTATACATGTTTCTTGTGGATATTCCTACATACAATGACTGTGGTGAGCCCTAAAAACGTTTTTAGGGCCTCAAAACCACCCCGGAAGTCACAAACTAAAAAACTAGGAAAATATTCTTGAACTAGAAAACTGCCAAAATGAGCTAGTTGGAATAGGTGGGTGTCCACTAACTTCCATATGGATGAATCCTCCCCCATTAGGAAGAAATGGTATCCATTGCGTTGATATCCCCCA
This sequence comes from Picea engelmannii, assembly GCA_009831015.1. NCBI lineage: Eukaryota > Viridiplantae > Streptophyta > Pinopsida > Pinales > Pinaceae > Picea > Picea engelmannii. Next base: position 747,148 of record ML785416.1, read on the forward strand.
TTATATGAGGAAATTTCTGTTGAACTTTGTAACGTCCCCAACCATCCATGCCGGACCACGCTCTACCAGAGAACTCTTACTGTACTCTCTCTGCGAAACATACTGTAACATACCCAGTATCCAACTAATCTATGCCACATAAATTTTTCGAACTACATGCAATTAAGATACATACACACATAACTCTTGTGGAAGATTTACATGTAAAATGTAAAAAGACAAATATTTTACGTAAATGCACGAATTCATATTGAATTAACAGTAAACATAGACATGAAACATATACATGAAATACCCATAAACATACAGATAGTTATAAACACACATAAGATAAACCCATAAATATAATCACTTAAATAACAATGAAGCATGTAAATTTATTGCCCAGATTGACACTTATCTTGGTAAGAATGTCACCAACTACGTGCAAACCTTCCACGAACCTCCTAGCCTTAGACCACACTTTTCATCACTCTCAATAGTGATTCACCCCCGAGCTAGGACTAAACTCCATCCAGGCAAGGGATTCCTAACCAGGATAAAGGCTCATGGACAACAGGAAAGACTTCATCATAGGTGCTAACTCAAACTAACAGCCTACAGTCCCTCATTCCCCACATGCCTATCCCACCCAGGAAGTGTGCCCCTTCTCTGCTCAACAGTCCTTCAGCTACCCCACTTCCTTTCCAGGCTTCAGCAACAGCCCAGACAGGAAGTCTCAGATCATTGTAGCTGCAATTTAACACCTTCGGGAAATCAATCCCCAACAATTCTCTGACCTGGAGAATTGAGAATTGTCCCACGGGCCTGAAAATTCGCTTCTTCAATCCATCTCCCAAGCTAACCAGACACACCAACACAAATGGCTATGGATACGGGTTCAGGTACAATCATGAAGATACAAATGATAGCTCAATAGGTGTGAATACTCATGGATGATTGACTGGTTGGCTGAATGATGGAAAATATTTTTCCAGAAATGAAATAAGTCCCAACAATATGTATGCATTTCCCCAACTTGACACTTGTCATGTTGGGAGTTGCTTTGGCCCACTTGTACCCAACTTTAGAACTTCGGATAAAATAAGTATCCATACTTTATGACTTAATAAATATTAATATAATATTCCTTTTTGGCTTAAACTCCCTAGCTTAGCCCCTTTCCTTAACTTAGCCCCTCCCTTTCCCTAACTAGTGGATTTTAGTCCCCCATATCTTCTATCGTAGTCGATCTGTGCGCAATGATGCATTTTATATTAATTATGAGACATGTACAAAAATAGGCACACTAGCCTTTAATGTATAGGCTCTCCAACTTAATCAAAACATAAGCATCCTAGCTTATAATAACTGACTAACAGCTTATAAAACATAGCATATACAAAAAGGCTCGATGGCCTCACAATCGCGCACACTTAAGATGTTGCACGCGGTATCCTGGAATGTGCAACTTTGTCATTTTACTGCGTAGTACATGCGTGCACTATGTCATGTAATGTGCATACAAAATGATATCAAAACAACTCACTAGCTTAAGTACATTTTTATCTAGATTACAATTGGGTGCGGCCTAGGGATATTACGATCCCCTCCCCTTATTTATGCACTTTCCTCAGTGCATCATGTGCCCATATACAACAAAATTTCAAAAATCCTCAAAAAAATGTGGGTATTCTATATGCATTGCATCCTCATGCTCCCAAGTAGCGTCCTTAGGACCGTACCAGGTCCATTGGACCTTTACAAGCCCTATGGCTTGATTCTGGATAGGTTTGATTTTTCAATCTAGAATGCGCATCGGATGCTCTTGGAAAGTGCCTTCTTGCTCCACTTGAATCACATTCCAATCAATAACATGATTAGCATCGGGTATATATTTCTTGAGTAATGATACATGGAATACATTGACAGACATAGATGCAGGCAATGCAATCATATAAGAAACTAGACCAATCCTCTCTAGGATTTCAAACGACCCATAATAACGAGCTACCAACTTTAAACAATTTCCTAATTTCAGAGAACTTCTGTTAGCCTTCACTTTCAAGAATACATGATCACCCACTTTAAATTCCCTGTGAGTTCTTCCCTTATCAACATAAATTTTCTCCCTGTCTTGGGCAGCCTTTAAATTTTGTTTTATTTTTATCATTTTCTCCTCCATTTCCCTGAGAAAATTTGGCCCAACCACTGCTCTGTCTACTGGGTTATCCTATCTTACTGGTGTGTTGCACTTTCTTCCATAAAGTGCCTCAAATGGGCTCATCTTTAGAGATGCTTGGTACCCATTGTTATAAGTAAACTTTACCAAGTGTAGGTAGTCTTCCCATTTTGATGGTTTATCTATCACATACATTCTTAGCATGTCTTCAATCACTTGATTCACCCTCTATGTTTGTCCATCTGATTCAGGATGATAGGTTGTACTAAAATTCAAATTTGTGCCAAATCCATTAAATAATCCTTTCCAAAATTTTGAGGTAAATTTTAAATCTCTGTCAGACACAATTGTCTTTGGTATGCCATGTAATCTAGAAATTTCTTTTATATAAACATCAGCAATGTTCGTTGCCTAAGTGAGCTTAACTGGAAAAAAATGGGCAACTTTAGTAAGCTTATCCACCACTACCATGATAGAATCATGTTGCTTGTTTGTTCTAGGAAGTTTAGTGATGAAATCCATTGTTACAACTTCTCATTTCCATTCAAGAATGGGTAATGGTTGTAACAAACTAGCTGGGTGTCTATGCTCAGCCTTTTCCTTTTGACATTCTAAACATCTGGCAATAAAATCAACAACCTCTTTCTTCATGCCTGGCCAATAATATTGGCTCTTGAAAGTTGCAATAGTTTTCTGATATCCTGGGTGCCCAGCATAAGGTACATTATGCATTTCTCTCAATATCAAACTTTTCAATTCATTAGAATTCGGTACATAAATTATGCCCCTGTACCTGAGAATTTCATCATTATCTAGCTTGTAATCTTCAATCTTCTATTGCAAATTACCTTGTTGTAATTTGACCACTAATTCTTTGTATTTCAAATCTGATTTGGTAGCCTCTATAATTATGCCTTTCAAATATGATCGTTACATGCTAATGGTGGTAGCATGCATTTCATGTACTTTTATGCCAGTGCATCAACCACTTTTCTCTCTTTCCCTTTGATATGATTTATATCAAAGTCACATTCACTTAGAAATTCTAACCATCTAGTTTTCCTAGCATTTAGAGTTGGCTGATCAAATAAATATTTCAAACCATTTTGTTCTATCTTGAGCTCAAACCTTTTTCCCATAAGGTAGTGTCTCCACTTCCTCAACGCATGCACTATGGATGCCAACTCCAAATCATGAGTGCCATAGTTTCCTTCATGCTCCTTCAACTTTCTTGATTCATAACATATAACAAACCCATTTTGAGTGAGGACTCCACCAAGTCTCTCTTTACAATCATCTATGAATACAATGAAGTTTCCATTTGGGTCTGCAATCCTTAGTATTGGAGCACTTGTTAATAATTGTTTCAAGTGTTGGAAACTCTTTTCACAATTCAATATCCATTGAAACTTCACACCCTTTCTTTTCAATGAAGTGATTGAGTGTGCAATCTTTGAAAATCCTTCAATAAGTCTCCTGTAATAGCTTGCAAGGCCCATGAATGATTGTAACATCCCGCTCTGGCGCACTTACCAAAATTATTCTTTGAGGACACTTGCTCGCAAGTGATCTGGATTTTTATGATGATAAAAGTTTTCCTTCATTATGATGCGTTAAGTTATATGACATGATGGGTTACTACCTTGATGTAGACAGGTGCTGCTGACTCAGTTTCATTGAGTGTGCAGGGTTTCGGACCTTGAGGATGCAGAGGCATCGGTGGAACTCCCTTGGACTCTGGATTGAGTCAGGGAGTGGGTTATTTGAGTTGTTTCGTTATGATGATATTGTTTCATTTTGATGATATGCTATTGATCTTATGATATGTTGTTGACATGATCTGACATGATGGTCGATGATGCAGGATGACGATAGCTTGCTGACCAGACTCACATATGGAGTAAAGGGGCCACACATGAGTTCCAGAGAGATTGAGGGAGAGGTGTGTCAGCAGCCCTGCCACAGCGTATTAGCACTCCCGCCGTGGCTCGAACTGTAGGTTAACAATTACCTAGTTCGAGAGGACCCACGATGCCGTGAGGGCAGACTGCGACAGTCGCTCACGATTCGAACTGTAGGTTAACGATTACCTAGTTCGAGGGGATCCACG
>ML785416.1:764198-776732 GCA_009831015.1 Picea engelmannii
TAATACTTAAGTAAGTTCATGAAGTGACGAATGCTATTCCTTGTCATTTGCAATTATGAGGTTTATAGAATATCTAATCATGTTGTTGTTTTAGGTAGTGTTAATTATGGTTATTAATATATGTCGTACGATAAAGGTTGGAACTGTCGTTTTCAATCATGAGGGCATATTGGTTATTTTAGGTGGTGTTAATTATGGTTGTTGATACATGTGATTCGATATGATAATGGTTGTAATTGTCATTTTAAATCATGAGGGCATCTTGGTATAATTAAGTATGTTGTCATTTTAGGTGGTGTTAACTATGGTTATTAATATATGTCATTCAATATGATAATGGTTGTATTTGTCATTCTCAATCATGAGGGCATATGGGTATATTCAAGTATGTTGTTATTTCAGGGGTGATGTTAATTATGATTATTTAAATGTGTCATTTCAATATGATATTGGTTACATTCTGTCATTGCAATCATGATGGCATTTGACAAATTTAAATATTAGTTATTGAGGGTGCGATGTTATTTATATGGAATTGTGAGGAGGATCATATGTCGATATAAGCAAAAGGTAAAAGAAAAAAAAAAAAAAAAATATTGCGCTTATCACTAGAATGATCGTCGTAACGGTGTTGGTCTTTACAATGATCTGACCTTTGTCACATTCTTTGGCATTGACCATTCTCTAATGGCTTCTATCTTCTCAAGATCCACTGCTACCCCATCCTTTGAAATAATGTGCCCCAAATAACAATTTTTTTTTTGATAAAATGAGCACTTGCTCAACTTGGCATACAATTGATGCTCCCTTAATACTTGCAACACCATTCTCAAATGATGCTCATGCTCTTCTTCTGACTTAGAGTATATAAGAATGTCATACAAAAAGACAATGACAAACTTGTCTAAATATTCTCGAAAAACACCATTCATTAAGCACATGAAAACAACTAGTGCATTTGACAACCCAAATGGCACCACTGTGAATTCATAATGACCATACCTTGTCCTAAAGGAGGTCTTGCTGATATATTCCTCTTTAATCCTTATCTGATGGTATCCTAACCTGAGATCTATCTTTGAAAAGATCCTTGCATCCTTTAATTTATCAAAAATATCATCAATCCTTGGCAAAGGATATTTATTCTTTACAATCACTTTATTCAACTGTCTGAAATCAATGCATAATCTTAATGTTCATCTTTCTTCTTCCCAAACAAGATTGGGGCACCCCAAGGTGACACACTTGGGTGTATATACCCCTTCTTCAAAAGTTCTTCAAGTTGCATTTGCAACTCCTTCGGCTCTGGTGTATTCATTATGTAAGGAGTCTTTGACACTGGAGTTGCTCCAAGCATTAGATTTATAGAGAAATTAATGTCTCTCTTTGGGGGTAGTCCTGGTACCTCCCTGAACACATATTCAAACTCTTCCAAGACTTCATGATCTTCCAAATTTGGCACCTTATATTTATGTGTCTCCTTTATATGAGCTGAAAATATTTGACACCTATTTTTGTAACATTTCTTTAGCTGCAATGTTGAAATCTCTTTTATGGTTACAACCCTGGGAACTCCCTACACTTTCCTCAGTTTCCCTTCCTCATCCAAGCAAGTAAATTCTTTGTTATGATAGTCTAAGAGAGCAAGATGTTGGTCCAACCAATCCATCCCAATTAAACAGTCATAGGAACCTGAAGGTAAGATGTTCAAATATGCCTTGGTGATCAGTCCATTCATGTCCATAAGACATGACTTAACCATATCATTAACTTTTCTTTTCTCATCATGAGACCTGTGATTTCCTGACTTGCTTGAGCCACTCTCCTTATCCAATTTCTTTTCTATTATGTTCAAGATCTCCAATAAATTCATGTTCAAGTCATCCTTCTTCTCCTTGGCTTTCATAATCCTTTCATTATCATCTTTATGGATTTGGACAACCTTCTGCAAATTTTTATGGTCTCTGCCATATTCATGTTTTCATCTCTTCCTTCTCCATGTCCATTGGAGTTTGTTCCTTCAATGCCCAAATGGACAGCCATCCCTCTACTCTCATATTGTTGAATGTAAGTCACATGTGTCTCTTCCATTCCTATGGACTCCGTACTGATATTGATCTGATCTAGTTTTTGTTAACTCTACAAAAATGTGAAGCCAACAAAACTTTGTCAGACTAACTGTTTCAGCAATTTCATGAAAAATATGAACCATTTTGGTTCAATAATATATCAGAATACTTTCTTCTGATTTACTGAAAGTTTGAATGCCCAAATCAATTTTCTAGGTGGATATTTAGATTCCATTTTTCAATACCTTTCCAACACCTTCTCACATGCTCAATTCCGAGTATGGAGCAGAAAGTTATGGTCATTTGAAATTTTCCCATTAACTTTTCTGTTCAGACATCCACTTGGTGAAACTCTGCGCTGTAATTATGAATTTTTGCACCTACTCCATTGGAATTTTTCTATGAAATCAATTGGGTTTCTACATAATCATATTATGGAAACTTTTTTCAGGTTTCACCTCATTCTCAGTTCTAGGCTGCTAGTTACAGCCTGCTGAAGTTCTAGGCCAATTTGTGTTTTTGGTCTGGAATGTTACAGGCACCTTATTTTCCATATTAAACACCTTTAACATGCCCAAAAATTTAATTCAGCTCTAATATTGTCTTCTATGGTTCAATATATTTCCATTGACTACTCCTAAACCTCAATCCGATTTCGGAGTCAAAAGTTATGGCGCTTTGAAGTTAGTTGGGTCATAAAATTTACCCTCCACTGTTTGTGTTGTAACTTTCTCAAAAAAGCTCTGTTTGAAGAACAATTTACACCATTATAATCTCTCTCCAAGCTCTTTTATTTGAGCTGCAGAGACAGAGTATACCTTCAGTACACCTCTATCTCGTGGTTTTTGAGTTGCTAAAAATGCTCTTAAGGCCCTCAAAAACGCACTGCAAAAAGATGACGTTCAAATGATATAAAACGTCATAGAAAAGCAGTGATTTTTTGTTGTTGTTCACCCTAAAAATGACTTTTCCCACACACATTTTAATATGTGCACCCGTATTTACCATGTGCATCAACAACACAAGGTAAATCATGCTTTGCGCACTTTAAAACCACTGTGTATCACTTATTTTTCGTGCCAATAACTTGCGCGCATTAATTTTATGTCGCACACCAATACCCACCACACACAGTTTTGTAATGCACGCTGATATCCACCGTGCACATTTTTTATACCGCATGTTGATATTCCATGTGAATTTCACTCGATGTGTTGCACCATGCCAGATTTTAGTACCTCTCCACTCTGCACCAAAACTCTGTGTGCACCATTAACAAAATTGTCGTGCAACAACGTATACTCACATTGCGCGCAAAACTACCAAACTCCACTGCACTATGCCAATACTGCGCACACCACGCATGCCATTATTATGAATATCCACACCACGCAAATTTATTATGTGTATGCACACTATGCAATGCCAAATTTAGAGCACCCGCACACCAACATTTTTCTATGCGCCGCCAAAATTTAGCGCATGCACTAGAAAACCACTATTTTTCTGTGTGGTACCAAAATTTAGCGCACACACCCACACACTAACATTTCTTCGTGCGGAACCAAAATTTAGTGCATGCACTAGCATGCCAATATCTTGTCGCTCGGTGCCAAATTTTACCTATCACAAGATTTTCATTGTGCATCATGCATATTTAGTGCGCCCACCTGTGCACATTCACCTTTATGTGCATCAAAATCTCGTGAATTCCGCTGCAGAAATTAGGGCTTTTCCTAACTTTTTCCCCAATTTACTATAGACATTCTGCAACCACTAAATTCATTCAATTTCACCCCAATAACACCAATTCAACCTCTACAACAACAAATCATTGTGGGTTGACATTTCTGGAACAAATTTCCCCAAAATCAATTCACGAATTGAGAATTTTAATTATAAAACTTGCTCCAACTGTCATGGCTTCACTACGACTTCAAATCCGACCAATTCTGGGTTTGAATTTTCCAGAACAAATATTAAATCAGGAATATCTCATCACTTGGCTAAATTTCTCCATTTTCTCATGAATTTAACAACAGAAATTGGGGCTTTTTCTAATTCCACGTCGTTGCTTCCAAATATTACCATGGACGCTTTGCAACTCAAAATTTGGCCACTTCAAAATAATTTCTTTGTGAAATTTCACTACAACTCAACTTGTTCGGCCCATCCAGGCTCAGTGTTGAAAACTGATGCTCTGATACCAATTTGTAACGTCCCTGACCATCCATGTTGGACCACGCTATGCTAGAGAACTTTTACTGTACTCTCTTTGTGGAACATACTGTAACATACCCAATATCCAATTGAGCTATGCCACATAAATTTTTCGAGATGCATACAATTAAGATACATACACACATAAATCTTGTGGAAGATTTACATGTAAAATGTAAACAGAAAAATACTTTACGTAAATGCATGAATTCATACTGAATTAACAGTAAGCATAGACATACAACATATACATGAAATACACATAAACATACAGACAGTTATAAACATGCATAAGATAAACCCGTAAATATAAGCATGTAAATAACAATACATCATGTAAATTTATCACCTAGATTGACACTTATCTTGGTAAGAATGTCACCAACTACGTCCAGACCTTCGACGAACCTCCAATCCTTAGACCAAACTATTCATCACTCTCAACAGTGAGTCACCCCCAAGTTGGGACTAAACTCCACCTAGGTAAAGGGATTCCTAACTAGGCTAAAGGCTCATGGACAATAGGAAAGACTCTGTCACAAGTGCCAACTCAAAATAAAAACCTACAGTCCCTCATTCCCCACATGCCTATCCCACCCAGGAAGTTTTCCTCTTCTCTGATCAACGGTCCTTCAGCTGCTCCACTTCCTTTCTAGGCTTTGGTAACAGGCCAAACATGAATTCTCAGAGCACTGTAGCTGCAATTCAACACCTTTAGGAAATCAATCCCCAACAATTCTCTCACTCGGATAATTGAGAATTGTCCCATGGGCCTGACAACCCAGTTCTTCAATCTAGCTCCCAAGCTAACCAGACACACCAACAAAAAAGGCTATGGATACGGGTTCAGGTACAGTCATGAAGATACAAAGGATAGCTCAATGGGTGTGAATACTCATGGATGATTGACTGGCTGGCTGAATGATGGAAGGAATGATGGAAAATATTTTTCTAGAAATGAACTAAGTCCCAACAATATGTATGTATGTCCTCAACTTGAGACTTGTCATGCTGGGAGCTACTTTGGCCCACTTGTCCCCAACTTTAGAACTTAGGATAAAATAATTATCCATACTTTATGATTTAAGAAATATTAATATAATATTCCTTTTTGGATTAATCTCCCTAGCTTAGCCCCTTTCCTTAACTTAGCCCCTCCCTTTCCCTAAATAGTGGAGTTTAGTCTCCCATCTCTTCTATCATGGCCGGTCTACGCACAACAATGCATTTTATATTAAGTATGAGACATGTGCAAAAATAGGCACACTACCCTTTAACATATAGGCTCTCTAGCCTAATCAAAACATAAACATCCTAGATTATAATAACTGGCTAACAACTTATAAAACATAGCATATACACACAGGCTCGCTGGCCTCACAATCGCTTGCACTTAAAATGTTGTGCACGGTATCCTGGAATGTGCAACTTCCTCATTTTACTGCGCAGTACATGCATGCACTATGTCATGTAATGTGCATACAAAATGATATCAAAAAAGCTCACCATCTTAAGTACATTTTTATCTAGATTACAATTGGGCATGACCTAGGGATATTACAAATTTGGCCCCAGGTGAGCCACTTTCCTTGGTGCAGGAGTTGCCCTGCTTTTACAACTCGATTAATCTAGATCCTTTGCTGGCGAGTTCCCTTGACCTGTATGTCCACAATATGAGCATTGTTTGCCTATTGTATGCAGTTGGGGTTGAGCTTTGTTGGTGTCAGTTGTTCTTCTATCTCTAAGGTGTCCAATAATGGTGGGAAATAAGGTTGAAGGAGATCCACATTGAACACTGGGTGTAGGCCAAGGGAAGGAGGAATTTTGAGCTCAAAATAATTATCACCCACAACCTTGGTGATGGTGTACACCCCAAAAATAAGTGTGATATCATTTCGATGGGGTCCGGTAAGGCGTTCTTTCTACAAATGTGATCAAACTTTGTTGCCCAGCTGAAAATTATGTGGCACTCAGTTTTGATCATGGAATTGCTTGTACTTGTCATTGGACTTCTCTAGGATATCCTGAACCTATTGGAAGATGTGTTGGATCTTCTCAATGAACCAGGTGGATTTGTTATCTTCAGTTGGAGCAGGATATGAGTCGTTCGAGGTGACCACAAGGAGTAGTGAAACATCTATGGGACCCAATGGTTGGAATCCCAACCCCACCTGAAAGGGGTTGTGTCTAGTTGAGCTATCCAGGGCTCGGTTGTAGCTATGTTGGAGATAGGGAAGCCTCTCATCCCATGTGCGAGGGTGATTGAAATTATACATGCACGGGATATGCATGATCATTCAATTTATGACCTCGGTTTGGCCATCTGTCTGGGGCTAGAAGGCCATGGATTTTTTGAGCTTGGTGTCTAGCAGTGGCCAGAATCTCGACCAGAATGTGCTAAGAAATCAATTATTCCAATCTGAGACAATGGTTTGTGGGATTCCAAAATGTACCGAGACTCGTTCAAAGAAGAGCTTGGAAATAACCTCTACTATGATTCTCTTCTTGTAGGTGGCCATAATCGCCATCTTAGAAAAGTGATCAACAACCAAAAAAACACATTAATTTCCCCGCTTAGTGGATGGGAGGCCCAATATGTATTCCATGGAGATGGATTCCCATGGCATGTTAAGGGTAGGAAGAGGGGTGTATAGGCCATGTTTCTTAGTGGTCGGTTTGGAAATTACATAGGCAGTGTAGGACCTGATATACTTGTTGACCTCTTGTCGAAGTTTCGGCCAGTAGAATTTTTTCTACAACATTTCCATCGTCGTTTTGATGTCGAAGTCTCTTGCCACCCGACTGTAGTGGGATTCATAGATCATCTTTGATCGCTCTCTTGATGGAATGCAGATATGGCCCATATGGCACAACATCCCATCCTAAAGATGGAAATTAGTGACAACTGCATTTGCGCCCAACATTTGGTAGTTGGTGGTGAAATCTGGGTCTATCTAATAGAGTTGGGCCCATCCATAGGTCTCATGGGCGCAAGAGTCTAGCACCATGGTGAGTGTCGCGACTGGCAGTCTACTGAGGCAATCAATGACATGGTTGGTTCTTCCTTTTTTATACTTGATGTTGAGGTGGAATTGTTGCAAGTATGTGGACCACTTTTGATGGCGGTCATTATGCAATTTTCCTTATGTCTACATGAACTAGAGTGGATTATGATCTGTGTGGATGATTGTCTCCTTATAAATAATTTAATGTCTCCATTGGTGACAGGATTGCATAATGGAGTACATGTCTTTGTCGTAAGTAGGGTACTTACAGACAACATCTGATAGTGTCTCAGTATGATAGGCCATGGGGTGGTCGTGCTGAGTGAGAACGACACCCACAACATAATTTGAATCATATGTCTTGATCTCAAAGGGATGTTGTAGGTCCGGTAGTGAAAGTATTGGGGTTGAGCACAAGAGATGATTTAAATCACCGAATTCTTTTTGTTGGGACCGGCCCCACACAAATTTCTCCTTACCACCACCCCTGGCTACTTGGGAGAATCCCAACACAAACCTGTGGTAGAAATTGCCAAGGCCCAAGAATATTTGAAGCTCGGTGACTGTGGTTTGGGATGGGTAGTCATGGATGACTTGGATATTGGTTGGATCCACATGTACACCATGTTGATCAATGATGTATCCCAGTCAATGGACCCTGCCAATGCCGAAGGAGAATTTTTCCAAGTTGGCCTATAGCTTGTGCTGTCGTAGGGTGTGTAGAACTTGTTGAATATGTTGCAAGTGTTCTCCCCAATTCTTCTTGTAAAAGAGAATGTCATCCATATACACCACTACAAAAGTATTGGTGAATGGTCGCAGGATATCGTCCATCGTCCTGATGAAAGTGGTTGGAGAATTTGTCAAGCCAAAGGGAATGAAGAACCATTCGAAAATAACCTCCTTGGACTTGAAGGAAGTCTTCTATACATTTGTTTGTTCTATTGGGACCTGGTGGTAGCCAAAATTAAGATCAATATTACTAAAGTATTTGTCCCCCACGAGTTGATCAAAAAGGTCATTGAATCAAGGAATTGGATACCAATTTCTGACTGTGATTTTATTTAGGGCCTGATAATCAATGCAAAGTCGCTAGGTTCCATCTTTCTTTTGTACTAGCACGATTGGGCTCCCTCAAGGTGATCATCTAGAATGGATGTGCCCCTTGTGGAGAATTTCTTGGATCTACCGCTTGATCTCCTCATTCTCTAACAGAGAGTGGAGATAGACTGGCCCATTGGGAAGTAGTTCGTTGGGGGTTAGATCGATGGGGTGCTTGACCTGACAGTGCAAAAGTACCTCGGTAGGTGAGGCTAAGATATATGAGTATGATTCCATGACCTTATCCACTTTCTTCTATTGTGTGGAGAGGTCGATCACAGAGACCCTAGATATGGTTGTGATCTTTCATTCATTCTGGGAGCGATTCATGAAGAAGACAAACTTCCCCGTCTGAGAGATTACCTTCCTGAATTGCTTGGTAGAGATCAAGGAAATAGCACTAGGTGGGACTACCTCTGGTATCCTGTACAATTTCTTGTTCAAAGAAATAATAACACTGTTAGGCCTAGAATCATATACAACATGGAATTTCCATAAATATGGTTGGACCAAAAGAACATTACAAACTTTGAGAGGGGAAAAACCACACAATACCTCATCTTTGAAGGGCTTGATGCCCTATAATAGGCATCATTGTTGGTTGAAGAGGATGTCGCTTCCTTGGCGGAGCCATCTGATGGTGTAGGGTTGTGGGTGTGGCATTGTCGGCAAGGTGAGTCGCTTGAAAACCTCCGATGAGATGAGGTTCTTTTATATACCATTACCAACGATGAAGTGAAATGGGGTACCCTTCACCCACATCTGTGAATGAAAAAGGTGCTCGCCTTCCTCTAGCTCGTCTGGTTCACCAAGATGGAACTTGGTGGTAGCAAAGGTAGCACTAGGTTTTTCATCAATGATCTATCTCCCCCTTTCTGGTTCTGACTCATAGTTGGAATTTTTATTTGATTTTGAGGATTTCAACTCAACCACTAGCGACTTCTTTGATCGACAATCAATAGTGTTATGCTAGGGGCTCTTATGGAATTCACACCACTTCCCGGTATTTTTCTTTGTCTTTCTGGTGTCCTTTTCTTGTGTCTTGGATTGTTTGTCATGAGGCATTCTGTCTTTTCTCTGCCCTTTGTTATGTAGTTTGGGGCCACCCTTTCCTAGATTTTTCTATGAGGGTTCCCAGACCCAAATTGTCATGTCTTGATTTTGATGGCATATCAGTAGGTTGCACCCAAGGATGAGATGTACAGAAAATCCATTTCAGCCTGGATGTATCTATGTAGACCACCACAATACTTCATACCCAAATGTTGCTCATAATATTTGATTCCCATATTGGTGTTCAAGGTATAGAAGATATTTGTGAACTCAGGCATTTCTTGGTCTCATTCCTTCCGCAGTGTGTTCCATTTTGTATACATGTCGTCATAACTTCCAACAAGGTAGTATTGTTCCTTAATAGCATCCCTAAAGGACTCCCAGGTGACCGAGACTATAAATAATGAGGGTTCCTTTGTTTCCTTCTACTCAAAAAAAATTTCCCACCAATCCTTGACATGGGGAACGACTTTGAGGAGAAAAAAAGTGATATTTTCTCTATTCGAGAAGTTATGAACATAGAAATACCCTTCTAGCAGATTCAACCATTTTTCTACAACATATGTATCTATCTGACCTTAAAATATAGGAATATCATATTTGATTTGTACCTTGAACGGGGTGATGCCTCCGTTTGAGGAAGATGCATCGCATGTTGGTATTTGTTGAAGGATTTGCGCAAAAATATCCATCATCGCATTCCTCTGTTGCATGAGGGATTTGTCGAGAAATATTTTGAAGGGATCTCTTGTCCTGTCGTATTTCTTTTCTCCTTCCATGAGAGGTCACTTGGGCATGTGATAGATTTTTTCCTCAAGAGAAACAAGCTCGAGACTCAATTCTTTGTACCTTGACCTTGTTGGGGACATGCATTGACAACGACAAGGAGTAGACTGCTCTGATACCATTGATCCAGATTTTATGAGAAGAATGAAATGAATACAAATTATTATCAAAATATGCTTAACACATAATAACAGATATACTGTAAAATTGGTTTCTATTCAATAAGGAAATAAGTTGAAACTGTAAAATGCAGTGGAAAACAAGCTTGCTAGAATGGTGGTGGCTTATCTCTGAGAAGAGATGAGACGGTTGCACTCATTCACTAGAAGATGATTACAATGAGGCTCTCAAGGCATTTTTACAATAAACAAGAATGTCAAAAACCCTAGACATCCAAAAACCTAACCCTAGGAGATGAAGCGCTAAAAGTCATGTCGGCCCCGTTTGGGTAAGTTAGTGCACCGGGTTCTCGAGGTCGTAAATTTTGCATATGATCTTCATTTTAGGTGCACAATGGCATGTTGGAAAGGTCTATCTAAGGACTACACATGTTTCCTTTGGCGATCTCTACATATGTTGACTATGGCGAGCCCTAAAAATGTTGTTTAGGGTCCCAAAACGGCCCCAAAAGTCAAGGACCCGAAAACTAGGAAAAAACTATCAAACTGGAAAACTGCCAAAATGAGCCAGTTCTAATAGGTGGGAGGCCACTGAAATCCATATAGATCAACATGGGAACTGGTTCCAAGGACAAAGAAAAAGAACATTATTGGTACAAAGTGGTTTTTCAGGAACAAACTAAAGGAAGATGGATAGGTAACTAGAAATAAAGTAAGGTTATTATGCAAAGGATTAATTCAAATTGAAGGTATAGATTTTGAAGAGACCATTTCCCCAGTTGCTAAGTTGGAAGAAATCAGATTGATATTATCCTATGCTTGATCTAAAATAATCAAGGTATATCATATGGATGTAAAACCATCCTTTATAAATGGAGAATTAGAATAAGAAGTCTACATCGAACAACCTGAAGGGTTTTTACTATCAGAAAAGGAAGATTATGTTTGCATATTAAATAAATCATTATATGGAATCAAGTGATCTCTAGAGCATGGTATTCAATATTGGACAAGTATCTACAGCTGTTAGCGCCATAAGTCAATTCAAGACTACTATTGAGTTAATCCTAGCACACTTTGTTTCAAAATATTCAATAAGGGTTTTAAGATGAATAAATACTTTCTTAAATTGAAAGGGAATAATGATATGATCTGTTAAGATCACTTACCGAGGTAAACCAAGTCAGGTAAATATAAATAATGGCTAGAAAATTAAGATTTTAGGTGAACTTATTTGAGAGAAGGGGAAAAAAAACCCGATAAATCCACCAATAACAAATGATTTTCTTAATGTCCTTATACAACAAAAGAATAAGCCTTTATCTAGAAAACATTCCAAATAATATTTAAGGAGAAGAAACACCAATGTGGCAAAGATTAATAAAAAAAAATTAAAGCAACCTTCTCAGCACAAAAGCATTTTTCATAAGCTTGTATAACATCAACAAAGTGTTTCACAAGAAAACATGAAGATGATAAACATAGAAAGAATAAAAACTAATCATTAACTTTGTTAGCAGGTGAAGTCTTTACATAGGTAAGTGTTAAGGTCCTAACCCGCACATAGGTAGATCAATGTATTCAGATGTAATAAAGGTCAATATTAATAAGACCTTTCAATAAAATAGAATAAGGAGGATGTAAAAAGACCTAATAGAAGCTTCCGCTTCTAGAAGGATCTTCCTCTAGATGCTTCTTTTTAGTATAAATAGGAGTTGAGGGTATGAGAACCCTAGCTTGGATATTATTGTAACAGAGCGTTGCTCGACTAGAGGTTGCCCCCTCGAAGAGACCTGTGAACATTGCTATCTGATTCAAAGTGTTATTTCTGTTGCTATTTCATATATCGTTTCTGTGTATTGTGAAGATTATGATGGATATTTTACTGTTATTCTGTCATTTCTAGCATTTCATTTCTGTTCTGCATATTTTATATATCTGGTATCTTGAAAGTGGTATCAGATCACTTTCCTTGGTAGAAATTGTGGGTATTTGTTTTTTCAGGGTAGAGACGTATTCCGACGTCTTTAAGCCACATAGATCTGTCGTTACGCGCATAAACCCGCGGTTGAGAGATTCATACACGCAGGAAATACAAGTGGTTCTTAAGCGCACGTTTGTTGGCCACCCTTGTAACCCCTGTTGGTACCCCTTCGAGTGGTAGCGCATCAGACAGCACCT
>ML785416.1:781031-828419 GCA_009831015.1 Picea engelmannii
TCAATAAAATAGAATAAGGCGGATGTAAGAAGACCTAATAGAAGCTTCCGCTTCTAGAAGGATCTTCCTTTAGATGCTTCTTTTTAGTATAAATAGGAGTCAAGGGTATGAGAACCCTAGCTTGGATATTATTGTAACAGAGCGTTGCTCGACTGGAGGTTTCCCCCTCGAAGAGGCCTGTGAATATTGCTATCTGATTCAAAGTGCTATTTCTGTTGCTATTTCGTATATCGTTTTTGTGTATTGTGAAGATTATGCTGGATATTTTACTGTTATTCTGTCATTTCTAGCATTTCATTTCTGTTCTGCATATTTTATATATCGGGTATCTTGCAGTAAGATAGATCAAAACAATACTTGGAAATGAAATTTCAAGACAAAAACATGGTTTCAACCCTTTCTTCTTCTACTTCATCAAATATATATAGTTTTACATCAGTTTCATACATTTATGATCAATCTGATATCTAGGGATATCTCAAATTAATACCTCTAAGCCCCGAGGGAGGATTTTTTCTATATCTATTGATACATAGAAAATAGAAAACAATTACAACTTAGATCTTATAATCTAGGAAACAATTTTTCATAAATATAGGTCTTTTGTTGACTTGATTACACCTGGCTGGTCCACTACATCCTTCATGAGATCCACCTGATCCTCTGTGATCCACTTGATCCTCTATGATACAACTATTTACAACACTTGACAATAATAGCCGAATGATATGTATTGTCATCCAAAAAAAAGATGTTGTAACTCAACTTTTAAAGGTATATCATACTCTCTTCTCCAATTCCACAACATATTCACCTCATCATTTGTTGTTCCCATCACAAAAAATGCAATTCTGTACATTTTTCTACAAAATTGTTTGCTACTAGTGTTCCTGTAGTGCCATTGTTTTTCCTGTGAAGAGTGCTATGGGAACTTACTGTAGCACTCTTTTAAAACTAGATATCAATAT
This sequence comes from Picea engelmannii, assembly GCA_009831015.1. NCBI lineage: Eukaryota > Viridiplantae > Streptophyta > Pinopsida > Pinales > Pinaceae > Picea > Picea engelmannii. Next base: position 782,000 of record ML785416.1, read on the forward strand.
TCTTCATGCCTTTTCTTGCGTAGTTTACAACCAATCATTACTCAAAGGAAGAGAATACCTCAATCTCATGAAAACAAGAAGGATTTTATCAAGCTTCCATCATCATTGGTAAAAAATTAGGTTTTTTCAAAAACACTTAAGATCTCAGATTGAAACTTCTCCTTGGAAAATGGATTTAGTTGCCTCAGCTAACAGATCCAACTTGTTACCTATTTATTTATTTGTTTTAGAATGAGTTTTCATTTTCCTTGGCTTACCATCTTCAAATCTTATCAAATTTTTTAGGCCCTTCTTGCTCTGTTTACTTTGTTTTCTTGTAGAAAATTTGTCTTTTCTTGTAGAATCCTTTTTATTTGATGTTATATCTTCTTTCTTTAGTTTCTTCTTCTTAGCTCTGATTTTAGAAGCCTTATTTCTTTTTGATGTCTTTTCATTAGGGTTTGTAGGCTCTTCATCAATTATTATGACCTTGTCTTTGATTTTAGGGTTATACATGGCTTTAGATTTCAATCTGAATTTGTTTCATGGCCTAGTACTCCTTTTCCTTACCATAATTTTATATCTATCAACATCATCTTCAAAAGAACTAGAACTAGGAGAAACAATCTTAGGAATGGTTTCTTCATCTTGTACAGAGTTTGCAGGTACCTCTATTGTTTCAGGATTTTCAATTTCATTCAAGATCATATGTTCTTCTAACCTTTTACTATTTCTGATATAAAAATTTTGTGCATGAGGGAAATGATGCCTACCTCCATCCAACACATGAGAATATCCTTCACCTATTTGCAAACTGATTGGAGTATTGTCAACTCGTTCATATGAAGTCTTCAAACTGATTTTCCTTTTATTCTTCCTTGAAACAAGAGGTGGACTTATTCTTGACGATGCTCCTGGTGTTCGTTCAACAACTTTATCAGTTGAATTTTGGGAAGGAGGATGAACTTCTATTTTAAACCCTGACCGAATCAATAATTGATCCCATGTCCTATGTCATTTCTCGAGATCTTCTTTAACAAGCACCTTAATTAACCCTTGATGATAGATACGATGCCAAGGAGTCTTGGGATTTTCTTGAATATTCATGAACATGTTAATCAATTCCCTCAAGAAATAATATGGGAGGATCATCCTTTTAATTCCTGACAAATGAAGGAGGAATCATAAATGAAATAAGGAAAAAAGTGGAATACCGCCCTTCATATGTGATATAGCATTTGAGCATCAGCAAGGCCTCCATCCATTCATCAATTATCTAGTCTCTAGGAATAATGTTGGCCCAATTGGGATCTTTGTGCTTAGGTTTTAGGAATTGATTGACATTCCCACTATAACGATTCCCCCAACCAACCTGAGGCCGGGGTATGCCACTCCAGATCAACCACTCATGCTTTGACGCTAGTCGGTAACATTCCTAGCCATCAGGCTGGGCCAAGATACTATAGGGAACACTTTCATTCCCACACTGCGGAACATACAATAGCATACCCAGTAGTCAACTAAGCAATGCCACCTAAATTTACTCTTTAGATTGCATGCAACTAAAACATATACATACAACACACTCACGGAAGCTTTACATATAAACATAAACAAAAATTACTCTCTGTAACATATGAATTTTATATTAAAATAACAATAATTACCGATATGCATCATTTACGGGAAATTACCCATAAGCACACAAGCAATCATAGTCACATATATGATAAAATCATAACATAAGCATGTAAATAACAAAATAGAATATCCATATATCATACAATTGGTACTTATCTTAGAAACACTGTCATCAAATGCTTATAGACCATCCATGAACCTCCCAGCCATAGACTACATTGTTCATCACTCTCAACAATGAATCACCCCCGAGCTGGGACTGAACTCCACCTAGGGTAAAGGGATTTCTATATAGGCTAAGGCTCATGGACAATAGGCAAGACTTTGTCTCAGTCACTCACTCAACTAATAGCCTACAACCTCTCATTCCCCAGATGCCTATCCCACCCAAGGAAGTGTGTCCCTTCTCTACTCAACAGTCCCTCGTCTGCCCCACTTCCCTTCCACGGCTTCAGCAACGGGTCGGACTGGAAGTCTCATAGCACTATAGCTGCATTTTATCACCTACAGAAATCAATCCCCAACAATTCTCTCACTCAGAGAACTTCTCACGGGTTTTCCAACCTGCTTCTTCAATCCCACTCCAAGCTAACCGGGTACACCAACCAAAAAGGATGGGGAAACAGGCTTCGAAATGGTGAAATGGTTGTCTCATGGATAACGAAATGTATGAGTGAAATGGTCATGGCGTCATTGACTGGATAACTGAGTGTGTTTTGGAATCACTTTGAACTCTTTGTCAAAAGTGATGATCAACCTCTTGGTCCCCCTTCCCCCGTTCGTAAGGTCTCTGTGAGAAAAATCCCCGCCTGAGATAAGTTTCCCCACGATATGAATTCATGCCCCCAACTTGACACTTGTCATATCGGAAGTTAATTTTTTCCACTTATCCCCAACTTTAGAACTTAGGATAAACTAATTATCCTTACTTTAAGTTTTAGGAAATATTAATATAATATTCCCTTGACTTTTGGCCCTCCCTTTCCTTAACTAGTGAAGTTCATTCCCCCATCTCTTTTATCATGGTCGGTCTATGTGCATTGATGTATTTTATATTAATCATGATTCATTTACAAAGTAGGCGCTCTAGCCTTTAACATCTAGGCGCGCTGGCCTTATTCCAAGACATAAGAATTTTGACTTATAATACTGGCTCACCAGCCTATAATGCATATTATATACACAAAGGTTCGTTGACCTTAATATTGCATGCACTTAGTTACAACACAATGTATCCTCTATCTTTAATGTTGCGTGCACCTTAGTTACTACGTGTGGTATTCATAAATGTGCACATTACATCCCTTTACTGCGCAGTATATGCATGCACCATTCCATGAAAGGTGTATTACAAAAATGATGTCTAAACAACTCACTATCTTAAATATAGTTGGATTATATTTACATTTGGGTTCGGCCGAGGGATATTACAATCCCCTCCCCTTATTTTTTCATTGTCCTCAGTGCATCATGTACCCATATACAACAAAATTCTCAAAATTCTTCAAAATGATGCTGGTATTATTCCCACATTGCATCCTCATGCTCCCAAGTAGCGTCTTCAGGTCTGTACCAGGTCCATTGGACCTTTACAAGCCCTATGGATTGATTCTGGAGTTTTTTTATTTTTCTATCCAGGATGTGCACCGGATGCACTTGGAAAGTGCCTTCTTGCTCCACCTGAATCACATTCCAATAAATAACATGATTAGCATCGGGTATATATTTATTTAGCAATGATACATGGAAGACATTATGAACAGACATAGATGTAGGCAATGCAATCATATAAGAAACTGGACCAATCATCTCTAGGATTTCAAATGGTCCACAAAATCTGGCTACTAACTTGGTGTAGCTTCCCAGCTTCAGGGAGCTCCTATTATCTTTCACTTTCAAGAAAAAATGATAACCCACTTTGAATTCTTTGTGGATTTTGTTTTTATCAGCATAAATTTTCTATTTGTCTTGGGCAACTTTCAAATTATGCTTAGTTTTTAACATTTGGTCCTCCATCTCCATGAGAAATTCTGGCCCGACTACTGTTCTATCAGCTGGATTATCCTATCTTACTAGAGTATTTCACCTTCTACCATAACGTGCTTCAAATGGGCTCATTTTCATTGATTCCTGATACCCATTGTTATAAGTGAATTCTACTAAATGTAGGTAGTCTTCCCATTTTGATGGTTTTTCCATCACATACATTCACAACATATCTTCTATCACCATGTTCACTCTTTCTGTCTATCCATTAGACTCGGGATGATAAGATGTAATAAAGTTCAAATTCATTATGAATCCTTTGAACAATCCTTTCTAGAAATTCAAGGTGAATTTCGGGTCTCTATCAGACACAATCATTTTAGGAATTTCATGCAATCGTGCCACTTCCTTCATGAAAATATCAACAACATATGTTGCTTTGTGAGTAGTTTTTAGTGGAATAAAATGGGAAGATTTTGTAATCTTTTCCACCACTACCATAATCAAATCATGTAGCTTGACTGTTTTGGGCAATCCCATAATAAAATACATTGTCACCACTTCCCACTTACATTCAGGAATGGGCAAAGGTTGCAGCAATCTTGTTGGGTGTCTATGCTCTGTTTTAACTTTCTGGCATTTCATACACCTAGCTATGTATTCTGCAATTTCTCTCTTCATACCTCGCCAAAAGTATTGGCTCTTGACTGCTACTATGGTTTTATGATATCTAGGGTGCCCTGCATAAGGAGCATTATGCATCACATGCAAAATTATACATTTCAAGTCCTGGACATTTGGTACAAAATTTTTATTCTTGTGCAGCAGTATTCCATCTACTCCCAACTTATAAATATCCATCTTCCGAAGTATCTTACCTTGTTGTAGCATTGCTACCAATTCTCTGTACTGCAGATATGTATTTGCAGCCTCCAGAATTTTTCTTTTAACATCAGTCTAATACATGATGATGGTTGTAGCATGTAGTTCATGCACCCTCCGACTGAGTGCATCAACCACTTTATTTTCTTTCCCTTTGATATGCTTTATATCAAAGTTATATTCACTTAGAAATTCTAACCATCTGCTTTGCATAGCATTTAGATTTGGTTGATCAAATCAATATTGTAGGCCATTGTGGTCTATTCTTAGCTCAAACCTATTTCCCATGAGGTAGTGTCTCCATTTCCTCAGGGCAGGCACTATGGCTGCCAACTCCAAATCATGAGTGGCATAGTTTCTTTTGTGCTCCTTCAACTTCCTTGATTCATAACATATAATGAATCCATTTTCACTGAGGACTCCACCCTGTCCTTCATTACATGCATCTTTCCATACAATGAAATCTTCATTTGGGTCTGCAATCTTTAGTATTGGAGCACTTGTCAATAATTGTTTCAAATGTTGGAAACTCCTTTCATAGTCCGACATCCACTGAAACTTCATACCCTTTCTTTGCAAGGAAGTGATTGAGTGTGATATCTTCGAGATTCCTCCAATGAATCTCTTGTAGTAACCTGCAAGGCCCATGAAAGATTTGACCTCTGTCACATTCTTTGGTTCTGACCATTCTCTAATGGATTCCACCTTCTCAGGGTCCACTTCTATCCCATCTTTTGAGATGATATGCCCCAAATAATGAATTTGTTTCTGATAAAATGAACACTTGCTCAATTTGGAATACAATTGATGTTCCCTTAATACTTGCAACACCATCCTCAAATGATTTTCATTCTCTTCCTCTGACTTGGAATATATAAGAATGTCATCCAAAAATACAATGACAAACTTGTCCAAATACTCTCAGAAAACACCATTCATTAAGCACATGAAAACAAATGGTGCATTTGACAATCCAAATGGTACCACTGTGAACTCATAATGACCATACCTTGTCCTGAAGGCGGTCTTTCTAATATCTTCTTTTTTAATTCTTACCTGATGGTATCTTGATCTGAGATCTATCTTTGAAAATATCCTTGCATCCTTCAATTGATCAAAGAGGTCATCAATCCTTGGTAGAGGATATTTGTTCTTAACAGTCGCTTTATTCAATTGTCTGAAGTCAATGCACAATCTTAACATTCCATATTTCTTTTTCACAAACAAGACTGGGGCACCCCAAGGTGATACACTTGGGTGTATATACCCCTTCTTCAGAAGTTCTTCAAGCTGCATTTGCAACTCCTTCAATTCTGGTGTACTCATTCTGTAAGGAGTCTTTGATACTGGCACTGCTCTAGGCATCAAATCTATAGAGAAATCAATGTCTCTCCATGGGGGTAGTCCTGGTACTTCCGTGAATACATATTCAAACTTTTTCAGGACTGCATAATCATCCAAATTTGGCACCTTGTCTTCAGGTGTCTCCTCCATATGAGCTACAAATATTTGACATCCTCTTCTATAACATTTCTTCAGCTGTAATGCTGAAATTTCTCTAATGGTTACTGCCCTGGGAATTCCCTGCACTTTCCTTTGGTCCCTTCTTCATCCAAGAAAGTGAATTCTTTTTTATGACAATCCAATAGAGCATGAAGTGGGTCCAGCCAATCCATCCCAATTAAACAGTCATAGGAACCTAAGGGTAAGATGTTCAAATCCGCCCTAGTATTTAGTCCATTCATGTCTATGAGGCAAGACTTAACCATCTCATTAACTTTTCTTCTCGCTCCTGTAGCCAGTTGCACCAACTAGGATTTCCCATGCTTGCTTCTTGTCAATTGAAAACTTTTCACCATATTAGGGTTTATATAACTATGGCTAGCTCCTAAATCAATTAAAATAGCAAGGGTTTGGTTGTTGATCATACCTTCCGCTTCAATCATCTGGGACTGATACTCTGCTTTCTTGTTGTCCAGGGCTGCATAAATCCTTGGCACATTTCTTCCCATGTCCTCTACTGTCTCATCTCATTGTACATTATGAACAACCCTACCTTTTTCACCTCTGCGAGGACAATCTATGAACCTATGGTCTCCTTTACAACCCCAACATTGCATAGGTGGATGTCTTGGCCCTTGACTCCCTGTGTCAATCACTCTTGTTTCCTTATGCATTTTCTTCCATTGTGGATTATTTCTGAAGAATGGTGGCTTAGCTCCCTTCTTCCTCTGATCCATCTTGAATTTCTTATTGTCTTCCCAAGCCTTTTGGAAAGTTGGTCTTGCTTTCATCTGGTCATATAAGCATTTAGCTCTCCTTATGGTCTCTTCTAATGTCTTGGGATCATCATACTGCATTTTTTAACTGATGAACGATGGAAATACACTTAAGTACCATTGAATATTGACTATTTCATCCTTAATGAAAGAGACATACTTCAACAGTTCTAGAAACCTTCTCTCATATTCATCTATGGTCATACTTACAAGCTTGAGTTCAAAGAACTCTTTCATTTTCTTGTCATAGTATCTCTTGGTCAAGTACTTCTTCTCAAAATACTTATTGAATTCTCTCCAAGTAACACTTTTCTCTACAATGTGTTGTACCTACACAAGTTGATCCCAACACATGGAGGCCTTTCCTTTGAGTTTATAGATAGTGATTCTACCTTCAGCATAAGAAGAATAATTATGCAATTGAAAATACTTCCTCATGCCTAGAAACCATGTTTCGGCATCTTCATCCTTCTTATTCTCACCATCAAATGTAGGAGGTTTGATTTTGTTCATTTCTCCTCACATCTCATCCACCCCATATCTCTTATACCTTCTGACAGGGGATAGAATTGAGTTGTTGCCTGCTCTCTTATGGGGATGCCTATGTGGATGATGGTGATGTCTACTAGCACTTTTTACTTCTCCCTTCTCCTATGAAGTTTTGTGACTCTCAAATCTACTTGAGTCACTCTCCTTCACCAATTTCTTCTCTATTTTGTTCAAACCTTCCAATAGATTCATGTTGAAGTCATCATGTTGTTCTTTGGCTTTCATAAGCCTTTCATTATCAACTAAATGGATTTGGACATCCTTCTGCAAATTCTTAATGGTCTCAACCATATTCATATCTTCATTCCTTTCTTCTCCATGTCCATTGGAGTTCATTCCTTCCATGTCCAAATGGACATCCATCCCTCTTCTCTTCTCTAGATGACTGTAATTACCTTGTTCCTCTTCCATTCCTATGGAATCTGCACTGGTCTAAACTAACCGAGTTGTTGTTAATTCTGCAAAACGTGCAGCCATCGAAACTAATCAGACTAACAAATCAACAATTCATGAGAATATGCACCATTTTGATTCAACATACACATCAGCATTATCACTCCTCATTTCCTGGTGTTATCACCACGACAATTCTAGATAAGACCCAAGTCTTGAGAACGCTGACGTGTAGTGACTTTCGAGATACACTTGCGCAAGAAGGTGGTTTTGTCCAAACCAATTTCTCCAAGATGCGGTATTACATGTCTCAACATGTCAAATCCACCACTCGTGGAGTGGGCGATGGCTAGTCAGATCACCCTACTTCATTTGTTCGGTACTTCATAGCCATGTGACATCAGCTGAATGTCACCATCTAATGAACTCAAAATCTAATCATTTGAAATGGATTGGTCGAGCATGGCAAGCCAACGCTCTTTGTACGTAATCTGTCTGCACTTCATAAATGGAGTTTTATAATTACCACTCCCCAAGTATGAAGATATCTGCGTATCCATAACCATAGTAATATTCAATTTGCTCGACTTCCTTCTCTCTGTAAAGACACATTTTGATATCCCCAACCTGAGATGCATGGACAAAGCTAAGTCGAGTGAGATTGGTTATTCAAGCAACATGATAGGCTTTCCTGCGAATAAGGAGCAAAGGGTCCTTCTGCACCTTCTAGCAACTAAGTTCCACACAAATCCGGTTATAGAATCATGATTGGAAGTCAGGATGAATCCCACTATAAAGGATTTGGTCATCAATAGGCTAGCTTCTAAGAAGAAAAGGAGTAAGTGACATAAGAAGGAGGAATCTACGACTGAAGCGCCAAAAGTGTTGGAGAAAATCAACTGGTCTGGTTAGACTCTTCTTTAAAGGCAAAGATTGCTAAGCTGAAGTAAGTCATCAACTAAGATAAGCATGTCTCAACAAATTTTGAACAGCCAGTAGCAGAGGTAAAGAGTACAAGAGATGATAGGCATGTTCTTCAATGACCCTTTTTACAACATGCTAATTGTTGTCATCGCCCTTTTGTAATTTTGTGATTAATATGATTATATAAATATAGAAACATATTTTAGACTGTTTTATTACAACTTCTATGTGGTGATGTTATGAATCTTGTTTACTTTTACAATAATTTTTTCTTGTAATACTATATTTTATTTTCATTTGTCTAAATCGGAAGAAATTAAAAATTTGGAATTATTTTTAATTAATGCTTCAATGCGGTTATGTGTTTATTTTTCTTTTATTATTATGTAATTTAAACTCAGAATCCTTGCCTTCCAAGTGACTTCGCACACATTAAATTGACCTGTTCATTTATATTATCATGCATAGCAATATTAAAAGGTAAACACTTCTCCACGCACCTAAATCTGCTGTGCATTTCTTCTTCGTCGTACCGACTACTTACGCGCACTACTCTGGCGTTGTTCACCAATATCCACTGTGCACCAATATTCCACATGCATTTTCGTCCTATGCATGCACCATGTCAAGTTTCACATATTCCTTCGTGCTCAAATATATGTGCACACTACTAAATACACCGTCGCGAAACAACTTATACTCATACTTATGCACATACCAACAAAACTCCTCTACATTAAGAAATACTTGCACACCCCATGTGCACCTTACTATGTGTGTGCTTACCGCGCAAGGCTAATTTCAACACTTGCATCTACACATAATAATCTTCCATGCAGTGCCACAATTTACCACGCACACTGGCACGCCATAGTTTCCCGCGCAGTGCCAAATTTACCACATGCACTAGTATGCCAACCTTTTCCAAGGACACTCTATGAATCTAATTTTGGTCACTTCAAAGTTACTTTTCTGTGAATATTCACTTCAATTGCACCCTTCTATCCCGTCAAAGCTCAATGTTGAACTGAGGCTCTGATACCATATTGTAACGATTCCCCCCCGACCAACCTGAGGGTGGGGTACACCACTCCAGAGCAACCACTGATGCTCTGACGCCAATCGGTAACATTCCCATCCATCAGGCTGGTCCATGCTACTCTAGGGAACACTTTCATTCCCATGCTTCAGAACATATAGTAGCATACCCAGTAGTCAACTACGTAATGCCACCTAAATTTACTCTTTAGATTGCATGCAACTAAAACATATACATACATCACGCTCATGGAAGATTTACATCTAAACATAAACTACAATTACTTTCTATAACATACGAATTTTATATTCAAATAACAGTAATTACCGATATGCATCATTTACAGGAAATTACCCATAAGCACACAAGCAATCATAGTCACATATATGATAAACGCATAACATAGGCATGTAAATAACAAAACAACATATCCATATATCATACAATTGGTACTTATCTTAGAAATACTGTCACCAACTGCTTACAGACCGTCCACGAACCTCCCAGCCATAAACTACACTATTCATCACTCTCAACAGTGAATCACCCTCGAGCTAGGATTGAACTCCACCCAGGGTAAAGGGATTCATATCTAGGATAAGGGTCATGGAAAATAGGAAAGACTCCATCTCAGGTGCTCACTCAACTAACAACCTACAACCTCTCATTCCTCACATGCCTATCCCACCCAAGGAAGTGTGCCCCTTCTCTGCTCAACAATCCCTCGGCTGCCCCACTTCCCTTCCAGGGCTTCAGAAACAGGCCAGACCGGAAGTCTCAGAGCATTGTAGCTGCAGTTTAGCACCTACGAAAATCAATCCCCAACAATTCTCTCACTCAGAGAATTGCTCACGGGCCTAAAAACCCGCTTCTTCAATCCTGCTCCAATATAACCAGGTACACCAACCAAAAAGGATGGGGAAACAGGATTCGGAAAGGTGAAATGGTTGTCTCAAGGATAACAGAATGCATGAGTGAAATGGTCATGGAGTCATTAACTGGATAACTGAGTGTGTTTTGGAATCACTATGAACTCTTTGTCAAAAGTGATGGTCATCCTCCTGGTCCCCGTTCCCCCATTCGTAAGGTCTCTGTGAGAAAACTCCCCCCCTGAGCTAAGTTTCCCCACGATATGAATGCATGTCACCAACTTGACACTTGTCATATCGAAAGTTACTTTTGTCCACTTGTCCCCAACTTTAGAACTTAGGATAAACAAATTATCCTTACTTTATGTTTTAGGAAATATTAATATAATATTCCCTTGACTTTTGGCCCTCCCTTTCCCTAACTGGTGAAGTTCACTCCCCCATCTCTTTTATCATGGTCAGTCTATGCACAGTGATGTATTTTATATTAGTCAGGAGTCATGTACAAAGTAGGCTCTCTATCCTTTAACATCTAGGCGCGCTAGCCTAATTCCAAGACATAAGCATTCTGGCTTATAATACTGGCTCACCAGCCTATAATTCATATTATATACACAAAGGTTTGTTGACCTTAATATTGCGCGCTCTTAGTTACTATGCATCGTATCCTCTGTCTTTAAGTTTTTGTGCACCTTAGTTACTACGCGCGGTATTCATAAATGTGCACATTACATCCCTTTACTACACAGTATATGTGTGCACCATGCCATGAAAGGTGTATTACAAAAATGATGTCTAAACAACTCACTAGCTTAAATATACTTGCATTAAATTTACATTTGGGTTTGACCAAGGGATATTATACCCACCTATGATTAATTTTTTTTTGAACCACTTTTCACCATCAACAGGGGGATTATAGGCTGATGTTATTGATTCCTTTGTGACCTACATAATCAAATTAGCAATATGAACCCTCTGTCAATCAAATTCTTCAGCAAATGCATGAGCTACACCATAGTGATAACCATATAATTTGGTGCAAAACATATACCAACCATCTTGGTCAAATATATGTTTGTTGTTTTCGTATGCCTCCATGATCTCGGGTCCTTCAGGCTCCTTTTTTTTCACATGTCCACTTTTACCCATTCTATTGTCAGAACTAGAAGACTAGATTCTTTTTCGATAGGAGTGGGATATGTTTGCTTTGTGGAGGTAGATACGAGATTTGCTAGCTATAAGGAGGAATTTTAAATTTAACAACTGCAATTTGAATCATATAGAAACAAATAAAGTACCAGGTAAAAAGAACTATTTTTGAAAAAAACCATCTGCGTGACATCCTGGGTAACAGATACGAACATGTGAAAGTATCGCCAACTTTGCATGTTGTGATATGGGTTGGGTACTTGATAACCTCCTTGAGTATTTTATTCTACCAGGTAGGACGGTCCATGCTTCAAAATCCTACAACAATATGCGTGATGATGGAACATAGCGACAAGTGGAAGTTCCTATAGTGCTCTGCATAAACTGTCCTTTGGCATATTTTGTATGGAAATGACTTAAGAGTCATTATCTAACTATGGTAATCATGAGACATAAGTGAATACATGACATATGAATCTGATGGAAAAAATTGAGACTTTAAATGATGTCATAGGACAGTCCTACAAACATGTGAAAAATTCTTCATTTCCCCTTTTACAAGTCAAAGTATTCCTCATTTCTCTCAACGTAACAATATTTTTGACCCCCATAATAAAAAAAATTCACCTTTAACAACCTAATGATGAGGATTTATAGCTTATACAAAAAAAACTTAAATGGAGAAAATAAGAGATGAGAGATGAAACTTTGAAGAACGTAATAGGTGATAACAATGGCTCCATGGGGGGTGGAGTTCTCCCTATGGAACTCCAAGAAATTTTAGTAGACATGTGCCTTTTGTTCCTTTGAGCTTTCTTCCATGTTTATTCTGCAAATTGTAACTGTTTCAACTCCTAAAGTTGGGAAAAACGTTATTCAAAACACATCAAACTGAAAGATTAAACTAACACTGGAAACTGAAAAAGGATAAGTTGCAGTATTTCTCCATTTTTATATGGAGTCCTTATTGTCTATATACCACACCACACCAATATGTACAATGATATTTGAGCCACCAACGAATTTAGTAAAATAATTTTTTTAGAAAACGCCCATTTATTGGGCCACCAAAAACCTCTCCACCTTCCAAATTCTACAATAATAAGGTGTTGTTGTCCAAGAAATTATCCTCCCTAAATGGACCCGACCACAGTATGTCAAAATTCCCATGATGGTATTCTCTATGGGAATCCCATTTCAAAACCAAATCCTCAGGTAACAACTGCTCTATTTTTTTTTTCTGTCAAAAGTTTCTTTAACCTTTTGTTGATGTTGATGTGCCTTCTCAAGAAACTTCTTTCTTGCTTGTTGCAACTCTACAATCTAACAAATCCTTTTGATATCCTCATTAGGTTTAGCTTCAATTTCCTGCAGAAAAATTACAATTGGAAAAACAATTTGTACTGGAAAGGTTGCTTCCATTACATATACTAACTAAAACCGTGAAGTTCCAATTTCTCTTTTTGTTCTAGCATGGTCATCCCACAAAGCATATTTCAACATTGAATCCCAAGCCCTCTTATTATCTTCCAGATGTTTCTTAATGAGTCTGACCATAATTTTATTGGATGATTCGTCCAGGACATTACCCAATGGGTAATAAGAAGTAGAATGTCTAAGCTCGATGCCATAATCTTCACAAAATCTTACCATGATAGTGGATTTAAAATATCCAGCGTTATATGTGATTATTATTTATGGACAACCGAACCTAGATAAAATATTCTCTTCAAGGAAACTTATGATTACCTTATCAGTTTCCCTCCTTGTAGGTATATCTTCAATCCACTTCATGAAGTAATCTGTAGCTGTCAGAATCCTTCTATGTTGGCCACTAGATGGAGGATGAATTTCACTTATGAAATCCAAAGTCCATTGTTGGAAAGGTGCAGACACTTTTACAGGATTTAGAGGTAACGACATAATCTTTTGTTTACCAGCAACCCTTTGGAATTTTTCACATTCTCTAACCTTTGCACATACATCCGAAAATAGACTAGGCCAATAATACCCATCCCTCAGTATCTTATATGAAATGGACTTCCAGAAGTGATTTCCCCCACACATTCCTTCATGAAAATCTATCATGACTCTCTGTGCTTATTCTTCATCAAGGAATCTCAGTAAAAATCCAGAAGGGTCCTTCCAAAGCAAATTTTGATTATTCATAGAACAATTTGCAAATTTGAGTTTTAGGGATCTTACTTTAGACTTATCCATTCCTAGAGGAGCTTGGAAATTCTATAAAAAATAAAGGATATCTCTGTACCATTCTGATTCAACAATATTTTCATTGACTTGAGGACTGTTTTTTTGAGGATGTAAATTTCCTGAATTGTTACAGATGTAATCAACTCCCAGAGATATGCAATTAGAATCTTCTATTAGCTTAGTTAAACCATGCCCTCTAACTAGCTTGGTAAGCTTGATTTCCATGTCATATTCAATCAACTTAGCTATCCATTCACTTCTCTTTCTATCATTGTCCGGATGAGTCAAGATATCTTTGATAGCGCTAGATGGTAAATATGCAATGATTTTGGAATGTAGCAGATAAACTCTAAAATATTTTAGTGTTTTGGCTATAGGAAAGGCATGCTTCTCCATGATATCGTATTTTAACTCAGCAGTCCGAATTGTCTTGCTGAAAAAGGCAATGTGATGTTCAAAACCCTTAGAATTTCTCTGTAAAAGGGAAGCTGCTAAAGTATCTTGAGATGCAAAAGAAACAATCAGGAACTCTTTTTCAAAATATGGGCTAATTGAAATAGGTGCATCTGAAATAGCTTGCTTAATAGATTGGAAAGAATCTTTAGATTATGTTCTCCATTTGATCTCACTTCCTTTCCCCAACATGCCAGTTATGTGTTTGACCAATTCAACAAAATTGGGAATAACACTTCTAATAAAGTTTATCTTCCCAAGGAAAGACTGGATTTCTTTCTTAGTTCTAGGGATAGAAATATTTTGAATCGATATCACTCCATCAACACAAACAGTATGACCTAGCAATTTCCATTGTTCTAAATAAAAATGAGACTTTTTTTTATTTAAAGAAAGACCACGCCTTCTGCACTTCCAAAATACATGTCTCAAATGACATAGATGCTCCTCATAATAGTTAGAGAATACAGTAATGTCATCCAAATAGATGACAAAATACTTATCCTTCTCTCCCACGAAGGCGATGTCCATGGTTCGCTGAAAAGTGGCCCCAACATTCATCAGACCAAAAGGCATTCATGAATACATAAAAGTACCCCAAGGTGTTGTAAAAGAAATCTTCTCCATATCATCTGGATGAACAACTACCTGATTTTATCTAGAGAAACCATCAATCATAGACAAACTGCTAGATTCTACCACCCTTTGCAATATATGTTCCATTTTGGGCAATGGATAGTTGTCTTTCCGGGAACACCTGTTCAAATTTATGAAATCGACACAGAGTCTGATTTCACCATTCTTTTTTCTCACTGGCACCAAATTTTCTATCCATTTAGAATACCTCAAGGGTACAATGATATTAGCATCTAAAATTTTCTTGACTTCCTTCTCCATAATAGGTAACAAAAGAGGATTAACCTTCCTTAATTTCTACTTAAAAGGTTTTACATTCTCTTTCAAAGGTATCTTGTGTTGAATGATAGTTCCATAAAAGGTCCTAATATCTTCATATTTCCATGCAAAAATATGAATGAACTCTTTCAACAATTCCTCATATTTAGATCGGTATTTTGCTGATAGGAATTTTGATAATTTAACATGCTTTGGATTTGCAACAGCCGTAAGATTGCAATCAGTCACATCTGCTTCTTTTTTTAGATCAGGGAGCTTTAGATGAACACCATTATGATAAAAGATTCTTTCAAGAGGTACCAGAGCTTTTGGGATGTGATTAGTATGAAATTGCAAGATCTTATGCCCAATAATCATATTATGAAAATTCAAATTCTAGTTACCCTCATCCAAATCCTCATATTGATCAACGTGTATTGAAGAAAAATCATCTATAGATTCAATGAACCTTTTGATTTTAGAATCTTCCTCAAATACTCTCTAATACTTGACATTGTCTAGAATAAAGTCTTGTACCTAACCTCTACTTCATATTTCAACTTTGGGGGTAAAGGAGGTTTAAAAGTACTTGCTGCCACAACCAATGAATCAACCTGCTCATTCTGATTTCTTGGAATATTTACAATGTTAAAAGAAAGAAAGAATGCTTCAATGATGTCCCATACCTCATTTCATAAGTATTTCAACCAAATGTTCTTTGTTTGATATACATCTCTAACATGTTGTACAATGAGTTCAGAATCCCCATGCACCTTCAAATGCTGAATTTTCATTTCTTTAGATGCCCTGAGACCTAATAGCAATGCCTCATACTCTGCAATGATATTTGTTTTATCGAATTCTAACTTGTAATATAGGGTAATGATTTCATGTTCAGGATAAATCAGCACTACAACTACCCTTGTGCCTTCTCTAGATGAGGCTCCATCAAAGTATAATTTCCACAATAGATTTTGATTCTCAGAAGAATGTGGAACAACATCTGGTTTAGTCAAAGGCAAATATTGTTAGACAACATTATCAATATGAAATATAGAGGATCCCAAGTCCACATCAACTCCATATATAGGATGATTTATAGAATGATCAGTGTCACTGATAACATATGCCAATTGAGATTCACGATAAAGTATTATAAAATCCCCTCCAAAAATAGGTATAATGGCATAAGAGAGATCCATTTGAAGAGATCCCCCAATCTTTTTACATCAAGATCTATACAACAACATACCAAACCTACGAGGGATATCATCTACAACAATATCCATGACTAAACTTTTGGTTGTGATTTGAGATAATGAAACAACAAGGTATTTAGTAAACCCCAAACATTTGAATTTTGGGGAACCAAAAGAAAAGAGATCATGGTATGATTTGGTGATTTCTAACCCCAATTATTCCATGACAACCTTTGGCATAATATTATGGGAGGCTCCAAAATCTAACAAGAAGTTATGAAGGATTTTGTCATGAACGTTTAATGAGACATAAAAAGGGGGAGTGGAGCCATTCCTCTCTTATACAATTGGCCCTAAGACAATAATGTTTTTTTCATCTTGGATATTAATCACATCAGTAACAGGATCTATGACAGAATAAGGTTGTAACCATTTCAAAATATGACTCCTATAAGAATTAGTTTTAACCAATTCAGTCAAAGGAATAGGAATTTTGATCTTACTTATCTTGTGTTCTAAACTAAAAGGAGATGAGAACTTCTCTGCTTCTGGGAATGATACTTTCATAGTTGGTTGTACTTTCTTCCTTTCAATATTTTTGTTGCCTGTCTATAATGTTGGGGTAGCATATTTGTCTTTTTGAGGAGCATATTTAGTAGGAGTTGGCTTGTCTTTTTGAGGAGCAGATTTAGCAGGAGCTGATTTGGATCTAAGATTGTACCCATGTTCATATGTGTTATAAATAATACTATTTGGATCTTCCCCGACCTATACATTCAATGAATCTTCATATTCATTTTGTTTTAGATGACTAAGAGAAATCTCATCTCCGAACAAATGAATATCCAAATATTCATCTACCTCTTCAACTTCTTGATTTTCCTCAATATAATTGTTCTACAAAGGTGTCTAGATCTTCGGATATTCATTATTATTATTATCCCTCTACATGATTGGAGGGTTATAATGTCGTCTATATTGATTTGTATTTCAATTTCCTTCCTAAGGTGTATTCCATTTTTGTTTTTCCAATTTGAATTTAGACAACTCATATTACATTTCCTCCTTTCTTGTTATCTCCTCCAAGGAAATGTTTTGATTTTTGGTATTTTATGAAGAGGACTTATATTATTCTTTTATATTTCCCTTATTTAACCTATTCTTGATTTGTTATGATGCTAGAATGTTGGATTCAACT
Organism: Picea engelmannii; assembly: GCA_009831015.1. Lineage (NCBI taxonomy): Eukaryota > Viridiplantae > Streptophyta > Pinopsida > Pinales > Pinaceae > Picea > Picea engelmannii. The sequence goes on from ML785416.1 coordinate 799,648, forward strand.
TCTAGAGTTGAATCTTGCATATCAGCCAAAGTGGTTGATCTTCTTTCCCTTAGTAAAAAACCAAAATTAGCATGAAATGCATTAGCATAAGTGACCTTTGCTAATCTTTCACTTGGCCTAATATCGTTTGGTATCTTCTAGTACATCTGATTACATTTCTGAGAGAATTCAGAGATAGATTCACCATTTTTTCATCGAAGATTGTTGAATTATGTCATGTAATACAAATAATCTTTCTTGTCTCCCCACTTTCTCAAGAAGGTAGCATCAATCTCCGTGATAGTATTAATGGAGTTATATATTAATTTCCTGAACCACTTCCTCCCTTTTCCATCCAAAATTTGGACAAAAATGCTCATCCATACATCGTCATAATCCAATTGAAAATTGTCAGCAAAGGAATAACAATATGTCAAATGTTCCTCTGCATTTGTTTCCCCTTCATTGTCAAACCTCAGAAGGTACTTCATGTAATCATTTCCCGAGAGAGGATGGAAATTATTTGGTAATACTAAAGCTGCATATCTTGCATCCCTGGTAGCATCCATTGGATTGGGTGGTGCTACACCTACCATGGTTTGACCACCTAAAGGTTGATTTATATGTGGTGACTCTAGTGATGAGGGCTTGGAGATATTCACCAATTGAATCTTTGGAGAAGACTGGAGCATTTCTTCAGCAATTTTTTTAGCAGTAAGGATATTAAATTGAAGGCTAAGATTGGGTTTCTCTTCTTGAATTTCTTCAAGGATTGGGATCTTTTCTAAGGGAATGTACTCTGCTCCTTCAAGGAATTCAAGTTTTTCCTGAGATTTATATCTACTCTTAGGATAGGGTGTGTAAAACGATTATGGTTCAACAAATTCTTCTTTCCCCGAGGTAGATCCTTCATAAGGAGGTAAAATTAACAACTTATTAGACACTGATTTGTGAAGGATTTTGGATTGTTTTAGGATTTTCGCAGGGTCTAAAACAACATGAAAATTAGGATATTATGGATGGGCTCTAGTACCCTTTTTATTTGAATCCAAAGTGTCTTATGTGTATTCACCAGGTGAAAATATATTGCAGTCAACTTGTGCCTAGTTATAGTTTCACCATCTACAACTAGATCTGTAAACTCTGGTCGTTCTACCCAGGGAAAATCTCATCATTTCGTCCCCAACAATGACACCAAAATATGTTAGCACTAGAAGTCAACTCAATATTTCTATTGAGTTAAGCCTAGAATATTTAGTTTCAAAATGCTCACTAGGGGTTTTAAGATGGATAAATCATTGCTTGACTTGAAAGGGAATAATGATCTGATCTATTAAGATCACTTACCTAGGTGCATCAAGTCAGGTAAATAAAACTAATGGATAGCAAATTAATATTTTAGGTGAAGTGATTTGAGAGAAGGGAAAAAAAAAAACATAAATCCACCAATAACTAATCGTGTTCTTAATGTCCTTATACAATAGAATAATAAACCTTTATCTAGAAATCATTCCAAATAATATTTAAGGAGAAAGAACACCAATGTGGAAAAGATTACTAAAAACCCTTTAAAGAAACCTTCTTGGTACAACAGAATTTTCCATAAGCTATTATAACATCATCAAAGTGTTTAAGAAGAAAACATTAATATGATAAACATAGAAGGAATACAAACTAACCATCAACTTCATTAGTAGTTGAAGTCTTTACATACATAAGATAGATCAAAACAATATGTAGAAATGAAATCTAAAGACAAAAACAAGGATTCAACCCTTTATTCTTCTACTTCATAAAATATATAGATTTTTACATCAGTTTCATACATTTATGATCAGACTAATATCTAGGGATATCTCAAACTAACTTCTCTAGGCCCTGAGGGCAAATTTTTCCTATATCTATTGATACATAGAAAATAGAAAACAGTTACAACTTAGATCCTATAATCTAGGCAACAATTTTGCATAAAGATAGGTCTTTTGTTGACTTGATTACACCTAACTAGTACACTACATCATTAACTAGATCCACCAGATCCTCTATGATCCACCTGATCCTCTATGATCCACCTGTTTGTAGCACTTAACAATAATAATTAACTAATATGTATTTTCATCCACCAAAAAGAGGTTGCATATCAACTTTTAAAGAGATCGCATACTCTCTTTTCTGATTCCACAACATATTCACCTCATCATCTATTGTTCCCATCACAAAAAATGAAATTTTGTGCTTTTTTTGGCAAAATCGGTTGCTACAGGTGTTCCTGTAGTGCCACTATTTTTCCTGTGAAGAGTGCTACAGGAACTTCCTGTAGTGCTCTTTTAAAACCAGATTTTAATATCTTGCATGCCTTTTCTTTTCCATATTACAACCAATCGTTGATCAAAGGAAGATAATACCTTGAACTCATGAAAACAAAAAGGCTTTTATCAAGCTTCCATCATCATTGGTAAAAAATTAGGTTTTTTGCAAAACCACTTAAGATCTCATATTGAAACTTCTCCCTGGAAAATGGATTTATCTACCTCTACTAACAGATCCAAATTGTTACCTCTTGCTTTCCTTGTTTTAGAATGCATTTTCATTTTCCTTGGCTTACCATATTCATATCTAATCAGAGGTTTTAGGCCCTTCTTTCTTTGTTTATTGTTTTCTTGCAGAAAAACTATCTTTTCTTGTAGGAGCCTTTTAATTTGTTGTTAGATATTCTTTCTTTAGTTTCTTCTTCTCGGCTCTGATTTTAGAAACATTATTTCTTGTTGATGGATTTGAATTAGCGTTTGTAGGCTCTTCATCAGTTACTATGACCTTATCTTTGATTGTAGGGTTATACATGGCTTTAGATTTCAATCTGAATTTGTTTTGTGGCCTAGTAATCCTTTTCCTTACCAAAATTTTATATCTATCAACATAATCTTTAGAAGAACTAGAACTAGGAGGAAAAATATTAGGAATGGGCTCTTCATCTTGTACAGGGTTTGCAGGTACCTCTATTGTTTCAGGTTTTTCAATTTCATTCAAGATCATGTGTTCTTCTAACCTTTTACTCTTTATGATATAAAAAAAAAATTGCATGAGGGAAAGGATGCCTACCTCCACCCAGTGCATGAGAAGATCATTCACCTGTTTTCAAACTGATTGAGGTATTCTCAACTTGTTCATATGAATTCTTCAGAATTATCCTCCTTTTATTGTTCTTTGAAACAATAGGTGGACTTATTCTTGATGATTCTCTCGATGTTGGTTCAACAAATTTATCAGTCAACTTTTGGGCAGGAGGTTGAACTTCTATTTTAAACCCTGAACGGATCAATAATTGATCCCGTGTCCTCTATCGTTTCTCTAGCTATGCTTTAACAAGCACCTTAATTAACCCTTGATGACATATACCATGCAGAGGAGTCTTGGGATTTTCTTGAATCTTCATGGCCATTTTATTCAAGTCCCTTAAGAAATAATATGGCAGGTGCATCCTTTTAATTCAAGAAAAATGAAGGAGGAATCGTAAATCAAAGAGTAAAAATACTAGAATAATGCCCTTCACATGTGATATAGTGTTTGAGCATCAGCAAGGCCTCCATACATTCATCAAGTATCCAGTATCTAGGAATACCCTTGGCCCAATTAGGATCTTTGTGCTCTAGTTTTAGGAATTGATTAACATCCCCACCTGTGATTAATTTGTATTTTAACAAATTTTCACCGTCAGAAGAGAGATTACAGGCTGATGTTATTGATTCCTCTGTGACCTACATAATCAAATTAGCAATATGAACACTTTGTCCATCAAATCCTTTAGCAAATTCATGAGATACACCATAGTGATAACCATATAATTTTGTGCAAAACATATACCAGTCATCCTGGTCAAAGATATGTCGGTTTCTTTTGTATGCCTCCATGTTCTTGGGTCCTTCACGCTCCTTTCTGTTCATGTGTCAACTTTTACCCATTATGTTTTCATGACCAAAAGACTAGATTCTTTGTTGTAGGAGTGGGATATGTCTTCTGTGTGGAGATAGATACGAGATTTGTTGGCTATAAGGAGGAATTTTAAATTGAACAGTTGAAATTTGAATCATGTAGAAAAAAATAAAATGCCAGGTAAAAAGAAATGTTTTTGAAAAACCCCATCCACGTGACTTCTTGGGTAACAGATATGAACAGGTGAAAGTACCACCACCTTTTCATGTTGTGATACAGGTTAGGTACTTGATAACCGACTTGAGTCTTTTATTCTTCTAGGTAGGATGATCCACGTCTTCAAAATCCTCCAACAATACGTGTGATGATGGAACATAGGAACAAGTGGAAGTTCCTGTAGCACTCTACATAAATTGTCCTTTGGCATATTTTGGATGGAAACAACTTGAGATTCATTGTATAACTATGGTAATCATGATACATAAGTGAAGAAATGATGTATAACTTTGATGGAAAGACTTAAAACTTTAAATGATGTCATAGGACAGTCCTACAAACATGTTCACAATTCTTCCTTTCCCCTTTTACAAGACTAGATATTCCTCATTTCTCTCAATGTAACACTGTTTTTGACCCACATAATAAAAATTTTGCACCTTTAACAAACTAATGATGAGCATTTATAGCTTATACAAAAAAAAATTAAATGGATAAAATAAGAGATGAGAGATGGAACTTTGAATAACATAATAGGTGATAACAACAACAAGGATTCAGGAAGGGCAATGCAGACAACAATTTCTACACAAAAGTTGACTGAGACAATATATTGATAATTGAAGTTTATGTAGATGATATTATCTTTGGAAGATATGATGATATGATGAGTTAGAATATTTCCAAAGACATGTAGAATTAGTTTTAAATGTCTTTGCTCGGTGAGTTGACTTTATTTTTGAGATTACAGATATGTTAGCATGATAAAGGTATTTTCATCTCACAGACCAAGTACATCAAAGAAATGATAAACAAATTTGGAATGGAAGACTATAAACTCGTAAGCACTCCTATGCATACCAATTACAAGTTGAGTAAGGATGATGAATCTAAGGATGTGGATTAGATAATATACAGATCGATGATTGGTATCTTACTCTATGTAACAACATTAATATTGGATGTGATGCGGGCAGTTGGAGAGGTTGTGATATTTCAAGTAGCACCAAAAGAAACACATGTTATGGCGGTAAAGATAATATTCATATATCTTACAGCAATAGAATATTTTGGACTATGGTATCCAAAAGGGAATGAACTATCTTTGGTCACCTACACAGATGCAAATTGGGCAACTAGCATTGACGATAGAAAAAGTACAAGTGGTGCAACTTTCTAGTTAGGTGAGTGTTGTAGATACTGAGAGGGGGGTGAATCAGTATCAAGTACAATTTAAAACCTTTTTCAACTTATACTTAAACCATTCAATTATATCCAATGAACAATGAACAATAGTATAAGAGTTACACCAATACGCCACAATACACCATGCACAATATATGAGAAATAATCAATAGTTATTGTTCAAGGGAAGTAATGAATTCCAAAGCTAGCTACAGCTTCCAAATGTAAATGGAGGGATAAACCTCCAAGAGGAAGATACAATCCTCCAATATCAAGAGATATTTTAACTCTCCATCCTTTCCCCTTCCTTCCACCCAAGAATATATGAGAGATAATAAAACTTTACATTAAATCATCACCATCAACCAACCATCACATAGAACCTGATAATGCTTCCTGAGACTTCTTCAATTTATGCAATTCTTCAATTCTTGGAATACTCAAATACTATAGATAATATTAATCAATTTATTCTCTGAAACTTCTCCAATTTTACTCCTTGAATCCTCCCCAAAAAGAAGTTATAGAGAGAATGGTAGACCTTGTTCAATTATGGTTTATTCAGAAGATCGAAATTGTACAGAATGCCTCGTACTCAATATTTAACATCAGATTCCAAAACTCACAAAAATGACACTAAAGTCTGTACTCTTTCCAATGAAATTTTTCCCACATCATTTGGATTCTCTATGAAGAAGTTATGACTGTTTTACCTGGAACACCTATTTATTGACTAGTTTTAGGACTGGTCAAAAACCCTATCTTCCACAGAGTGTATCTCCATAATTATAGCAAATAAAGATATGAAACCTTTACCATAGGTACCTTGATATATCTTCTCAATACCATAGCAATCTCACCATATGAATTGTTCTAAAAACAAATTTGTAGCGAAAATGGTAAGATGACCTAAAAATAACATACCTTAGAACACATCACCAAAAGACTTCAGCCTCCCTTGAAATCCAACCTTCTTTACTTTTGATTTACTCTGAAATTTGACTTGTGTATCAAATGAATGTATAATGATCTTTATTTATACCATTTATGTCACTTCCTTTTAACATTAGGGCCAACCTAACACTTTCTTGTTTTGTAATTCTTTTATTTACTTATCTTCAGGTCCTACATGTACTTCCTTTTTCAATTCACTTTGTCATATTCAAAAATTCAGTTCTCCTCAACCATGAGGAACCACGTGACATGCCACATACCACCGAAAAAAACATGATGTATACTATCCATCCATGGGTGTTTTATCTGCATGTGCATTTTCCTTCATGTCCAAATACCTTCATCAATCTTGCGGTCCAAAACAATGACAACAACCAATCTTCCAACAATCTCCCCCTTTGTCATTGATGGAAACACTCATGCTCCCCCTATCATCATGATCCCAATTTCTCTCCTTCTTTGAAATCAATGGAAAAGGGTAGGTATTTCTCCCCCTGAGTTTAATGGAAAAAGGTAACTCTCTTCTTTGGGGTTGTTCCCACTGAACATGTGGCACTCAATAATACTCCATCCTTATTTTTGGTCTTTGGAACTTTTTCTTCCTTGGAATCATTTTGTGTGGCTTATGTATTCTCTCTCTTCTTCATGTCTACGATGTATATGTTGTTCAGTATTCTTGTTGCAGTTGCAACCAATCTTCCTGAGTTATTTTCTCTGATTTTACATTTTCGGGAGTCAAACGTAAGAGTGTATCCTTGATCACACATTTTACTAACATTGAGTAGAGTATGCTTCAAGTATTCAACCAATAGGACATTCTTTGATTTTACTTTTTTTCTTCCAAGATCTACTACACCTTCTCCAAGTATTTTGGCAGTTGATGCATCTCCAAATGCAACATTGCCACCCTTTCTCGTCAAGCTGATGAATTTGTCTTTATCCCCGGTCATGTGTGAAGAACATCCACTGTCTATGTACCATTCATATTATTCTTTACATTTTTTAGCGGTCAATGCTATTCAACAATATTCATTGTTTGGAAACTCTTTCCTTCTCCATACTATGTTTGGCATAGGGACATCTTCATTCATATATCTACAATCTTGTGCGTTGTGACCAAGATAATTACATTTGTAGCATACAATATTTTTGTACATCAACGGGGAAAATGAATTATAACTTCTGTTGACAAATCCACAATTATTTCCATATCTTCTATTTACACCATTCATGTTTCTTGTGTATTTGTTCCTTTCATTGATTATGCAATTAATTTCCTTATGTCCAAAATTTTTGCAAGTATAACAATGACCAAGAAAGAAATTTTGATACCTTGGAGTAAGTGACCTTCTTTGTGATGTAGTCCATCTGGGTTCATGATATACTATTCTGTAGTTTCCTTCATATTGATTGAAGCTTCCTTGATTCCTGAAGGTAGGAGGTATTCTTGGATATTCATCTCTTTTGTAGTCATTCCTTCTTTCTGGTATCCTGTTCCACTTCTCATCAATTGTCTATGTATCTCTTTCTTCAATATTCTTGTTGGTATTTGCATTTTCTTTGTATGAAGTTTCACTCATGCATCCAAGATGTGTTAATTCTTTTGGCACTTGAGAGTTTATTAATCTCTTTCTAAATGAGACAACTTCTTCTTCAAGTTTCCCACAATCTTCTTTCTTCATCATTTGGACCTTCTTTAATTCTCCTATTCTTCTTGCTTCTTCGAGTAGAGTTTTCAAGGAAATGGTTTCTTCTCTTCGTTTCTCAAAGTATTCTAATTGTTTCTTAAATCTTACAACTGTCTTTTCATAACTACCTAATTCACTTCTTAGTTTTCTATGCGTGTCTTTGAGCTTGCTATTTTCAATCTCAACATGCTTCAATTTTTTAATATTCTCATATTCTTGTTGAATCATTTATGCTTCATGGTTTTCTTCTTTTTCATTGGAATTTTATTCTTTAGTGTCATCTCTTTCAATCCTTGGATGAGGAAATTCAAATTCAACATGTCCTACTCCTTCACAATTAAAGAAAAAGAACTGACCTCTATTTTCTTCTTTGAAATCTAAGATGTTGTAATTTGCTTCAACTTCTTCTTCTTCTTCTTCTTCTTCTGCTTCTTCCCTTTCATAAAGGTCTTGTAGCTTGTCCAAAATCTCTTTTGTTGAAGCACATGATCCCACCTTGGATTTAATTGAATCTGTCAATCCATCCAGGATGGTATATATTGCCAATTTGTTGTTCCTTTTTGCTTCCTCCTGAGCTGCAGTCTTTGGTTTCTTCAAAGCATTGTAACATATGCCCCAAGAGATTTCGAGTAAGTTTGCATTCTCTTACTTTAGTATTCCAAATCGCTTCCATAAAATGATGGAATCCCATTTGGAATGTTGTCTTCCATTTCTGCATAGGATCTTCCTTCCAGTGGTTAAACTGTACTAAAGGTAACCTGCTCTGATACCAATTGTTGATACTAAGAAGGGGGTGTTGGCAGCAGCCCCACAATATTTTCAATTCTTAAAACAACGAATCATAAATTTTATAGTTGCCTCCGCTTGAACATATGAACATTGCTACTTGAAAGATGAGTCTTGGGTTATAAAAGGTTTTTATTTTTCCTAGTTCTCGTTCTCATGCTTCGTTCATGACTGAAAGCATGAACGAATCATTAAAACTTGTGAATTTATTGCATTTGATTTTAAGGCTTATTTTCCTAGGAAAACTAATGATCATACAAACCTTTTTAAGAATTTTTTTTCTCTTTAAGGCCTATCTCATGTCAACAAAATGGTTGTTTTTAATTGCTCATTGTTATAAGGTCTACTTTGGACATTTGAATGTTATATCGGGAATCGATTGATGTTAGGCTATGAGTCTTGTTCCATGTATGATTCTAAGTAAATCCTTATATGGTCGTTATGTTGTGATTTTTCAAACACCTCTCTTCTTGACCTTATAACGAGTAACTCCACCCTTTACACATGATGATACTTAAACACATTTGGTCATATTTTGTACTCTACTAATAGTGGAAGTTTGAAAACAACATGTGCATCATTTTGATTTAAGTCTCGAGATTTGTTTTGTACCCTCAACGATGCATTACATGAAACACCCAATTATCTCATGAAACCCCTTATTCCTTAATTTAATTCATGTGGGGTTTTGCTTCTTTGGTTTTAGCCCTAGTTCTTCCTGCTCTATGAAACCATTTATGCTTACAGTGGCTTTTGTTGCACCTGTGACCACTTGTCTGAATCCACATGGGCCCTATTGTCCGTATTGAACCAAATGGGTCAAAAACCCTACTTCTATATAAAGATGCAAGGTAAGACCTTAAGGGTCAAGGATGGCTCAAATTCCTTGAGAAATTTCAAGGTTACAATTTGCAAGTGGCCCAGGAATTCTCCCTCTCTTTCGATGGATGTCGAGCCAAAGTAGGATATATTCAAGTTGAAATCACCGAGGATTTTTTAAGCCAAGCAATAGGTCTTCCACTTAGTGGGAAAAAGTGGTTTAAGAATTGCAAGGTAGAGGAGGTGTCGTGGAGTCTGTTCATTGCTTCTAGGAAGATATAGTGTTGTGATAAAGGTATGCCTATATCTCTGTTGAAAACTAGGTGGAAAGGTTTATTGGCAATATTGAGACAGTTCGTTACATGTGAGGGTCGCTTTGGCTTCGTATTTCTCTATCACATATGGCTATTAATGAACTTCATCCGTTTCCAATTGAACATGCCTTTCTTTTTATTGATAAGTTTATATAAGATGACCAAGAGGTATAAGAGACGGTGTTTGAACTCCAGTTTATTTCATCATGGATTGATAAGGATGTTGTTAGTCCATGATTTAAAATTGTAGGGTGACGATTAGGACACTTTCTTATCTCAAAATGGTTTTTTTACACCTAGCCCAACAAAGGTTGATAATCCCATGTTAGAAGAAACCTCAATCCCTTCCATTGACAGAACAATATCCTCATTTAAAGAACCCTGTGATAAGGCCGCGCTCAGTGAGCCTATGTCTGAGCAATAAGATGTTGATCCAATAGCCTCTAAATTTCATGACCACGAATAGTACGCTTTCCCTAACACCTTGGCAAAAATGGTGAACAAGCGCTTGTGCAAACTATCTAAAAATGACTCGGATGTAGGGTTTAAAAAAAAGGGTAGGGAGATTAATTTCTAGGAGCCTACGAAATAAATCTAAGTCTCATATGAGCTCGATCAAAGTGATCGAGGTCCATGAGAGATCTGATTATGAAATCAAGAGATTCTTGGCAAAAGAAGACTCGAATTACCCCAAACCAAATCTCAACCAGGCCTACGATTGCGTAGAAAATATTCCACCGTGCCTAAGCATAGAGAAGGTTTTCCAGGGATTAAACTAGGTAAAAAACCTATAGACAATAGAGGTAGCATTCTGACACATGACCATGAATATCCTCAAACAATTGTTTCAGATCCACAGTGTGAGGTTTGTTTGTTTTGTATCGATAAAGATTACACAAATATACCTTCCCTTCAACTGTAGATCAAAACCCTCACCACTCAGATCGACTCATTAACGAGTGAAAATCACAGACTAAAGTTCAGTGTTCAAAGGCAAGGGAAGCGTTTGAAAAGAACTAGGAATGTAATAATAAAGAATGTTGAGTGTGTTACAGCAGTAGTTAGCTCCAAAGTCTTTTGAGTCAAATTTAGCATGCAGTTAAGAGGTAAAGATTTGTTTGATTTTCTTAGTTGTATTTTTATTTTAGTTTTTCTATTAATATAGATTTAATTAGATTTCTATTGATTGAAATAAAACTAGCTACAAAATCAGCTGATTCTGTAGCCAGTTCATTCTCATTCAATTTTTTGGAAATTATTAGTTAAAATAATATATAAACTCCTGTATTTTTTCTTTTCCTTTCAGGATATCGTATAGTTGGTGGTGATCTGATGATATAGACCATTTTTTAGTTTATTATCCATTTCTTTGGCTCGTCTTTTGTAAATAGAAACAAGTTTTTTATAGTTTTGAGAGATACAGTGTGATATGGAGTGGTTATATTACCCTCTATTTTGTAATTAGAAAATCATTTTGAGATTTAATCTTATCCCACAAGAGAATATGTTTAGCTTGACTGAACTCTTTAAATACTAGAGATTTGTGTAATGAAGGCAGCCTCGCCTGGGGCAGAAGATGGACATTTGATTTACAAACTTTAATGGAACAATAATGCACATTTTGACTTTAGCTTTTTGTGGATGGTGTCTTCATTTAAGTGTTGTTTATCCTAATATGATAATAGATTTGGATAGATTTAGTCTTCTTGATTTATTATCTTATTGGCATAATTCCTTTATAAATGTTGTTCATAAATAATGCTTCAGATATTAATCGTGTGATCATCTATTCAGTTTCAATTACAGGATTTCTCCTTTAATTTTCATTGAAAGATTAAATGCAAGGATGTTTGCTAACATATTTTTCTTAATGCAATTACTTGAAATCATGAGATCACAGTAACTATTGGTTTCATTCTTTCTATTATTAAAATTTAACTGCCAACATAATTGTTCTTCATTTATTAAGAATAGACTTAAGGTTCCTTGCAGGTTTTTTCTCCTGGACAAGGTGGTTAAATGTTTTCTGATCGCACAAATGTTTGGATGCATATCATTAGCTCGCTAACAAGTTAGTTCAATTTCATTTTTCTATTATTTGTTTTTCACATAAATTTGAACGTAAATTTTGGCTTTTGACTATCTATACGTTTCTGTTTCATAACATTTTCTTCCATTAGTTTAAAACTTATAAAAGAAAAATCAAAAATATTTTTTTGTGCTTTCTTTATCTGCTTCTTCAAAGAAATCATTTTCACATTTGAGTTTAGTAAGTTTATATTAAAACCTCCAGCCTGTAAATAATGTATATAAATGAGAGTTATCAATTTTTTTCTTAAATACGCCTATTATAGAGACATCAGAGCATATGTACGTATATATATATATATATATATATATATATATATATATATATAATATTTAGTAATTAGTTATTTATTTATTTTCTTTTATTTTTGTTTCTTTTAGGATTCTTAGATTGGCCAACGGAGCCATTAAACCTGTCAGAATGAGTTATACCAAACGGCTTGGGTTACTTAGACAACCCTATCCTAGACTCATTCTTCCAATTGACGGACGGTCATTTTCACCCGTCAACAAACGACACTAGAAGGAGGGCCTGAATACAATTGATGGTATGCGGAAGTCACAAGACTCCTCCCCCCCACACTCACTCCCCTATAGTAGCAAGGAGTCATTCTGACAACAATGTTACCTCTCAAACAACAACTACCTCAAACGAAAATCCACAGATTACCATTGATCCAGTAACACCAAACCCTCAAGGGTCCGACATACAATAAATTATTTGCCAGACACTTCTAAGGACACACGATGCTTTGGCCCTTATCAGAGACCCTGGTCAGCCACTGAATCAACCTCTATATTTCTCTGATATCAAAGAGGAACTTGAAGGCACTGGTTTTCTCCTAAACCACATAGATCTAGATCACATCCCCACTCCTACAGCAGGAGGATTTGGTATCCCACCTTCACCACCTCATTCATCTCCTTCCTCTTCAGGAGAGGAGTCATCCGACGAAGGCAGTTCTTCATCTAAACCATCTCATCCTTCGACACCACCTATGCCCATGGAAAATCAAAGCAATCCCACCAGACCTTGTCTCAATCAAGATGTTGTGGCCATACCTGGACCCAAGCACCCTTTTCCTAAATACCCGAAGAAATGGCTACCTAAATTCGATCCAGACTCTAAGAAACTCGTCGAAGATCACATAAAGAAATTGATGCTAGCCATTAGACTCTTAATCATAGAACATGAAGATGTAGTATGTAGACTCTTTACTTATAAGTGTTATTTTTCCCAACAACCTCACACCATTATATCTTGGGACAAATTCGAGTCTTGTTTCCTTGAGAAGTTCAGAGATGATAAGTATCTCAAAGTATTAGTTATGGAACTCTCCAACTTAAAGATGAACCCTAAGGAAAAAATAAAAGATTTTAACCAAAGGTTCCTCACATTAAAAAATCGAATCCCTGTTGATTCAATGCCCGTTGAAAATCTCATTGTCGCATATTACACTAAATCCTTATACAAAAATGTAACAATTTGGGTTAAAAGGTCTAAGAAAGCAACGTTACTGGAAGCCTTCGAGGCAAGCCAAATCGAAAAATATATTTTAAGCCTAAAATATAATCTTAGTAACGAGGCAGAGATTACCCCGTCTTCTAAGAAGAAAATGGAAATTATTCCTAGACCTCCCCAAACCAAAACTCAATCAGAGAGCTCAGATTTGGAAAGTTTACAAAAGGTCATCCAGAAATTATCAAATCAAGTTGTAGAATTAAGGAGATCAGTTGAAGAAGCATCTTCAAGCAAAGGGACTTACAAACCCCCTTTTAGAAAACCTTTTCCCTCAAACCGACCCAACCCTAACCCTGAAGGCCTGAATCTCGAAAGCTTACAATACTCTATACAGACAATCCTTGAAGCACATGATAACTTAGCTCCCCCTGAGAATTTTGAAGATGTGGTTCAAGAAGAAATAGTTGAAGAAGAGGAATCGTCTCCCAATATCTTCAGGTATTTTTTCGACAATATCTTTCAAGCTAATTTTGAAGCTGTCCATCCTTACAATACCAGAAGTAAAACTTAGAATAAACCCTCTTCTTAAACATGAACTAATGTCCCTCATAAACAATTTAAACAAACTTAAACAAAATAGAATTCAGCAACCCCAAGTTTAGAATATGATTTGATTGAAGGCCTAAAGAAACTTAGAGATAATATTTATGTTTATGAACTTCTGAAATTTCCTTTTCTTCTACAGAAAATGCTTCAGAACATTGCAGAAAACATCAATAACAACAATCTGAACAACAAGAAAATTGCAGAAATCAATCCTAAAACACCTCAAATGGTCCCTACTAAAACAACACTAGAACCCTTAGATAAAAGAGACCTTACTGTAAAAACTGTATCAAATGTAGATAAAGTAATTTCAGGGACAACGACTAAAAACCAACAAAGTTCTACTATTAATACTCACAAAATTGTCCCACCTTTTTATTAACTTTTGAAATTTTCAATAGAAATGTACATAACTTCATGGTAGATTCTGGTGCATCATCAAATGTGATGTCTTTGTCTGTCTGCCAAAAATTCAATGCTGAAGTTCAACCTTCCAGTCTAAAAATCATTCATCTTGATCAGACCAATGTTAAGTTAATTGGTGAATTAAAAAATGTACTTGTTAGGTTATCCTCTAATCCTAAGGTTCACCAGAGTATTGATATCATTGTTGTTGACATCCCTGAAGTGTATGGTTTATTTTTAAGAAGGGATTGGTCTGAACAGTTGCATGGATACTTTGCGATAGACTGGTCCCATTTGTGGCTGCCAGAGAATGGAAAGCCTAACAGAATTAGGATTAATCGTGAGCATTACCTCAAGAACACCATGACTGATTTAAACAATGCTAATGAACCATTTACTACTTCACTAATCCACCCGAAATGCAAGGAATGGACAACTTTTTCGGTAAATTCATGGAGGAAACTTCCATCATCACTGATCTAAAACAACAATCGGAACTTGTGACATGCACATAATCAATAGTTCTACCTAGCATGCATAATAAACCAATGAAGCTCACATATGGTCTCTCTACTTCAATGGATCCAAATCTAAAGAAGGAGCTAGTGCAGGATGTGTGCTCATCGACCCAATAGGTCATACAACTTTAATCGCTTTCCAACTAGAATTTGAATGTACAAACAACACTGTCGAATACGAGGCACTTCTGTAAGGACTCAAAAAGGCAGTATATATGAATATACAGAACATAAAGGTATTCAGTGATTCATAAATTGTGGTCAGATAGGTAAGAAATTTCATTCATTTCCTATCACCACACCTAAAGAGTTATCAAGCCGAGGTATGGAATCTAATGCACAATTTTTTTTCATTTAACATTAAGTCCATTCCAAGATTAAGCAACTCTGAGGCTAATTTGTTATCTAATGTCGCTTCCAAACTTTTGCCCGCAGAAGGTCTTTCTCCAAACGCATTTTCAATTGAGTTGTTATTCATACCATCAGTCCCAGACAATGTCACTAACTAGAGAGTGTTCTATGATGATCAGTAGATCATCAATTTTTTGCACATGGAGGACACTTTCCGAGGTGCGGTTATCAATGAAGGCACCCATGACGAAGATCTCCAAAATTTTACGGTAATATCAGATCCAAGGTCTCTTGAATCAACATCAGATCTGGTAAATTATATCCCTAAATCCATGGTAATATTAGAAAAGTTTTATGATTTGCATGACAAATTCAGGAAATCGGTAAATTGTAAAACAAATAGTTCTTCATTGACCCATGGAAAAGTAAATCTACGGACTAAAGATAGTCAAAAATGTATTAATCTAGGAACGAAATGTTCCGAACAAGTGAAGTCATCCTTTATAAAATTGTTTAAATAATTCAAGGATGTCTTTGCTTGGACATATGATGATTAAAAAACTTTTGACCCTAACATTATAAAACACATCAGCCCCATGAAACCCCAGACTCAACCTTTTCAGCAGAAGCTGAGAAAGATGCACCCTAAACTCGAACCAATGGTCAAGAAAGAAGTAAACAAACTATTGAATGAAAAGATAATCTTCCCAGTAAGACACACACAATGGGTATCTAATCTTGTCCCTGTAAGGAAGAAAAATGGTGAAATTCGACTCTGTGTTGATTTTTGAAACTTAAACCGAGCGTTTGACAAAGATAATTATCATGTTCCCCTAATGGAACAAATTCTCCAACAAGTATCTAGTTCTGAAATATTGTTGCTACTAGATGATTTTTCAGGGTACAACCAGGTCCTCATGTCTCCCCTAGACCAGTTGAAGACCACTTTTTGTACCCCATGGGGTACCTACGCCTATATAAAGATGCCTTTTGGGCTTATAAATGCCGGGGCCACTTTCCAGAGAGCGATGGATATTTATTTTCGCAGTCTCATCAACCAATATGTAGTGTTCTATCTCGATGATCCATCTGAGATCTATTCTACAACGATGTTGCAAGTATGACATCTCTCTAAATCCTAAGAAGTTTGTCTTTGCAGTGGAACAAGGCAAGTTGCTCGGATTCATAGTATCCAATGAAGGGATTATCATTGATCCCAAAAGAACTCAATTCATTTCCAAACTTCCTCCCCCCTCCTCCAAAAAATCTATGCAATCTTTTCTAGGTCAAATAAATTTTTTCAGAAGGTTTGTCTCGAGTTTCTCGAAAATGGTGAGGCCATTTCAAAACTTAATAAAAAAGTATGTTCAATATCATTGGGGACCATATAAGAGTCAATCTTTTGAATCCATAAAAAAATCCATAGTGGAGGCTCCCTCCCTAATGAGCCCTGACTTTTCACAAGATTTCACTCTTTATATGTTGGCCTCTGATTGATCTTATGTTGTTGTGCTGACCTAAAAGAATGTTGAAAACAATGAAATTCCCATTGTATTTATGAGCTCATCCTTCAAGGGAGAAAAGATTAATTACCCAGCTTTATATCAACAGGCTTACGATGTTTTTAAAGAAGTAAAACATTTTCGATCATATCTATTGAAATCCAGAACTAAAGTCATTGTGCCAGAAACTTGCTAGTAAAAAAAGAAATGGGTGAAAAATGGGAAAACTGGATGACATCGTTACAAGAGTATGACCTCGATATCACCCCTACACAAATTGTTAGAGGCCAAGGTCTATGTAAATTAGTGGTTGATTCATTTGAAGAGCAACAGGGTCAAATTAATGTTTTAACTAAAAATCGACATAGTCAAAGTCAAATCTGTTGTGCACAAGATGTTGCTAATTATTGGTTTGATGACATTAAGTTTTATCTAAGACATGGTTCTTCTCCTCATCATATTGATCCGAAAAAGAGAAGAGAATTAATACTAAAATCTGCACCTTTCTAGCTAGTAAATGGTGTATTATTCCACAAATTGTTTTATGAAGTCCTTATGCATTGTCTGGAAAGAGATGAAGCAGATAAAGTGTTATCTAAATTGCATGCAGGAGAAGCTGGTTGGAAATTTAGTGGATACACTACTACTCACAAAGTATTAATAGGAGGGTACTATTGGCGCATGCTATTCAAATATTCCCATACATTATGTCGTAAATGCATAATATGCCAAAAGGCTTCTGGACGAGTGCAGAAGGCAAAATTCTCGCTACAACCTGTTTCAGTAGATTTCCCTTTTCAGTAGTGGGGTCTTGATATCATTGGCCCTATCAACCCCACTTCATCGCAGTAGCATAAATACATCATTACAGGGATGGAGTATTTTACCAGAGGGTCTGAGGCTACACCATTAAAAGTGGTAAACACCAGTTAGGTAATATCTTTCCTTAATTCAAACATCATTACTCGATTCGGTATTCCTGAGTGTTTAGTCTTCGATAATTATTCCTATTTTTCATCCCTCAATATGAGTGACTTTTCTTTAGAAAAAAGGATAAAACTAGAACATTATGATAGCTATTACCCCCATGGAAACGGTTTAGCAGAATCGACAAACAAAAACTTGATCAAAATCATCAAGAGGACAGTTTATGAAAACCACAAAAATTGGCACAATGCACTTTTTAATGCAATCTGGGCTAATAGGGGGACCATAGGAGAGTCAATATTTTGATTCCATAAAAAAATCCATAGTGGAGGCTCCCTCCCTAATGAGCCCTGACTTTTCGCAAGATTTCACTCTTTATACGTTCGCCTCTGATCGATCTTATGCCGTTGTGCTGACCCAAAAGAATGATGAAAACAACGAAATTCCCATTGCCTTTATGAGCTCATCCTTCAAGGGAGAATAGATTAATTACCTAGCTTTAGATCAATAGGCTTATGCTGTTTTTAAAGAAGTAAAACATTTTCGATCATATCTACTAAAATCCAGAACTAAAGTCATTGTGCCTTACCCTGCTGTCAGAAACTTGCTAGTAAAAAATGAACTGGGTGAAAAATGGGAAAACTAGATGACATCGTTACAAGAGTATGACCTCAATATTACCCCTACGCAAATTGTTAGAGGCCAAGGTCTATCTAAATTAGTGGTTGATTCAGTTGAAGAGCAACAGGGTCAAATTAATGTTTTAACTGAAAATCAGCATAGTCAAAGTCAAATCTATTGTGCACAAGATGTTGCTAATTCTTGGTTTGATGACATTAAGTTTTATCTAACACATGGTTCTTCTCCTCGTCATATTGATCCGAAAAAGAGAAGAGCATTAATACTAAAATCTGCACCTTTCCAGCTAGTAAATGGCGTATTATTTCACAATTTTTTTTATGAAGTCCTTATGCGTTGTCTGGAAAGAGATGAAGCAAATAAAGTGTTATCTGAATTGCATGCAGGAGAAGATGGTGGGAAATTCGGTGGATACACTACTGCTCACAAAGTATTAAGAGTAGGGTATTATTGGCCCACGCTATTCAAATATTCCCATACATTATGTCGTAAATGCATAATCTGCCAAAAGGCTTTTGGACGAGTGCAGAAGGCAACATTCCCGCTACAACCTGTTTCGGTAGATTCCCCTTTTCATTAGTGGGGTATTGACATCAATGGCCCTATCAACCCCACTTCCTCACAGCAGCATAAATACATCATTACAATGATGGACTATTTTACCAGATGGTCCGAGGCTACACCATTAAAAGTGGTAAACATCAGTCAGGTAATATCTTTCCTTAATTCAAACATCATTACTCGATTCGGTATTCCTGAGTGTTTGGTCTTCGATAATGATTCCTATTTTTCATCCCTCGATATGAGTGCCTTTTCTTTAGAAAAAGGGATAAAACTAAAATATTATGATAGCTATTACCCCCAAGGAAACGGTTTAGCAGAATCAACAAACAAAAACTTGATCAAAATCATCAAGAGGACAGTTTTCAAAAACCACAAAAATTGGCACAACGCACTTTTTAATGCAATCTGAGCTAATAGGGTGACTCTGAAAACCATTGTTGGTAATTCCCCCTTATTTCTCATTTATGTAAGAGAAGCAATTCTCCCTCCTCATGTCCTACTTCCCTTGTTGCAATTATCACAGAAAGTTCAGGAAGAGAATTGTCCTCCTCTTGAAAGTCGCATTAACGCTTTGTTGAAATTAGAGGAAGTGAGAACATGGGTGAAAGAAATATTGAATTAGCATCAACATATTGTTAAAATATGGTTTGATTCAAGTTCTTCCTCGGACAGGAATTTCAAGGTGGGAGATTTAGTCCTCAAGTGGGATAAACCTCATGAGGGGAACATACCAAGTTCCAGAATATGTGGTTAGGGTCGTTCTTGGTCGCTGAGAAACTAGGTCCCAACTCTTTCCACCTGCAGAATTTAAAGGGACAACCAGACACCTTCCCGGTGAATGGTTAAGCCCTCAAAAGGTATTTTTCATGATGATTCCCAGATACATCTTTTGTACATATTTTTTTTTGTTTTGTTTTGATTTTGTTTTGTTTTCTGGTTTTTGTTGCTTTGATTTTCTTTTATTGTTTATTTTTATCGCTTTCTGGATAAAACATGCCTGTGTCACGGTTTAGTTCAAAGAAGGAAAACATCATGTTTCATCTTAAAACAACTTTCAAGGACTGTCAAAGTGTCAACTGCTATAATTTCCTAAAATGCAGACTAGTTAAAGAGGTTTCTTTTGTTCATAATTGATTTCATGATTTCGCTTTGCAATTATGAGCATACACGACTATCATTAAAATCTCTTTACACTTTCCCTGCTTTTAAGAAAGTGACTCAAGGATGCCTTCCTATCCTTGAAATATTAGTTTCATTTGTAAACTATTTTCATATCATGATGAAGGTTATCACTCAAAAATTAAAAGTCTAGAAAATAACAAGTCTTGTAAAAAAATGGAATTTTCAGCGTCACCCCACTCTTATGAATGTTTTTAAATTTATATCAGATTGTGGATAATTTCTCAAGAGTTGTTGGAAGTGTTTGTAAACCTATCGGGATACTGAACAAATCTGCTGGCAGTGGGTAAATGCATGCACAATGCCAAGACAACTTCATTGGGGTACTGAACAGGCCCGCTGGCAGCGAAGCGATGTCAAGTTAAAGAAAATTTCCAGGTATAAATTTTGATATTGGTTATAAGCATCCTTCATTTTGAATTGAAATTCCTTGGACAGGATCGAGGCGTTAGAGTGGGTTAATTGACATCCCTGTCGAGGCTATAAATGTCTACTG
Organism: Picea engelmannii; assembly: GCA_009831015.1. NCBI lineage: Eukaryota > Viridiplantae > Streptophyta > Pinopsida > Pinales > Pinaceae > Picea > Picea engelmannii. Next base: position 820,256 of record ML785416.1, read on the forward strand.
GTAGTAGTGGATCTGTCAGTAGTATTGGAGCCATTGACTTGAACATCATGGCTCTAATTTTTAAAAATTTGTCACCAGATTTCATTTTAACATAAATATGTATGAAGCCGGATTGTGTAATGATTGTTGAGATGATTGATTTCCTTCATTTTTTCTTTGATCTGCAATCATTCTAAAAAACCTAACCTGAACTCGTCATTGATATAGATATAACTGCTTCTCCCAGCAAGTCGCCATTGTTGGCAGCCCCACAATATTTTCAATTATTAAAGCAACGAATCATAAATTTTATAGCTACCTCCGCTTGAACATATGAACATTGCTACTTGAAAGATGAGTGTTGGGATATAAAAGGTTTTTATTTTTCCTAGTTCTCGTTTTCATGCTTCGTTCATGACTGAAAGCATGAATGAAGCATTGAAACTTAGGAATTTATTGCATTTGATTTTAAGGCTTATTTCCCTAGGAAAAATAATGATCATACAAACCTTTTTAAGAATATTTTTTTCACTTTAAGGCCTATCTCATGTCAATAAAATGGTTGTTTTTAATTCCTCATTGTTATAAGGTCTACTTTGGACATTTGAATGCTATATCGAGAATCAATTGATGTTAGGATATGAGTCTTGTTCCATGTATGATTCTTGGTAAATCCTTCTATGGTCATTATGTTGTGATTTGTCAAACACCTCTTCTTGACCTTATAATGAGTAACTCCACCCTTTACACATGATGATACTTAAATGCATATGGTCGTATTTTCTACTTTGTTGATAGTGGAATTTTGAAAATGACATGTCCATCATTTTGATTTAAGTCTCGGGCTTTGTTCTATACCCTCAGTGATTCATTACACAAAACACCCAATTGTCTCATGAAACCCCTTATTCCTTCATTTAATTCATGCGAGGGTTTTGCTTCTTTGGTTTTATCCCTGGTTCTTCCTTCTCTATAAAACCATTTCCGCTTACAGTGGATTCTGTTGCATCTGTGACCGCTTGTCTGAATCCACATGGCCCCTGTTGTCTGTATCAAAACAAATGGCTCACAAACCCTACTTCTATATGATGACACAAGGGAAGACCTTAAGGGTCAAGGCTGGCTCAAATTCCTTGAGGAATTTCAAGATTACAATTTGCAATTGGCCCAGGAATTTGCCCTCTCTTTCGACAGATGCCAAGCCAAAGTAGGAGATATTCAAGTTGAAATCACCAAGGATTTTTTAAGCCAGGCAACAGGTCTTCCACTTAGTGGGAAAAATTGGTTTAAGAATTGCAAGGTAGAGGAGGTTTCGTGGAGTCTATTCTTTGCTTCTAGGAATATCTAGTGTTGTGATAAAGGTATGCATATATCTCTGTTGAAAACTAGGTGGCACGGTTTATTGGAAATCTTGAGATAGTTCTTTACATGTGAGGGTCACTTTGGCCTCATATTTCTGTATCACATAAGGTTGTTAATGAACTTCATTGATTTCCAGTTGAACATGCCTTTCTTTTTATTGAGAAGTTTATATAAGATGGCCAAGAGGTATTAGAGACAGCTTTTGAACTCCAGCTTATTTCATCATGGATTGATAAGTATGTTGTTAGTCCACCATTTAAAATTGCAGGGTGATGATTGGGACACTTTCTTATCTTGAAATGGCTTTGTTACACCTATCCCAACAGAGGTTGATAAGCCCATGTTAGAAGAAACCTCAATCCCTTCCATTGACAAAATAGTCTCCTCATTTAAAGAACCCTGTGATAAGGCCGTGCTTGATGAGCCTATGTCTGAGCAATAAGATGTTGAACTAATAGACTCTGAATTTCATGACTACGAACAGTATGCTTTCCCTAACACCTTTGTAAAAACCGCGAACAGGCCCTCGCACAAACTTTCTAAAAATGACTCAGATGTAGGGTTTAAAAACAAAAGGGTAGGGAGATTAATTTCTAGGAGCCTACAAAACAAATCAAAGTCTCATATGAGCTCAATCAAAGTGATCGAGGTCCATGAAATATTTGATTCTAAAATTGAAATATTCTTGGAAAAAGAAGACTCGAGTTACCTCAAACTAGATCTTAACCAGGCCTACTATTTCATAGACAATCTTCCACTGTGCCTAAAGAATAGCGAACGTTTTTCAAGGATTAAACTCGGTAAAAATCCTACAAACAATAGTGGTAGCATTTTGACGCATGACCATGAATATCCTCAAACAACTGTTTCAAATCCACAGTGTGAGGTTTGTTTGTTTTGAATCGACAAATATTACACAGATATACCTTCCCTTCAACTACAGATCAAAACCCTCACCACTCAAATTGACTCATTAACGAGTGAAAATCACATACTAAATTTCAGCGCTCAAAAGCAAGGGAAGCGTTTAAAAAGAACTGGAAATGAAATAATAAAGAATGTTGAGTGTGTTACTGCAGTAGTTAACTATGAAGTCTTTTGAGTCAAATTTAGCATGCAGTTAAGAGGTAAAGATTTGTTTGATTTTCTTAGTTGTATTTTTATTTTAGTTTTTCTATTAATATAGATTTAATTAGATTTCTACATATTGAAATAAAACTTTCGACAGAATCAGTTGATTCTGTAGCCAGTTCATTCTCATTCGAATTTTTGAAAATTATTGGTTAAAATAATATCTAATCTCCTGTATTTTCATTTCTCCTTTCAGGATATCATATAGCTGGTGGTGATCTGATGATATGGACCATTTTTTATTTTATTAGCTATTTCTTTGGCTAACCTTTTGTAAATAGAAAAAAACTTTTTATAGTTTTGAGAGATACAGTGTGATATGGAGTGGTTATATTGCCCTCTATTTTGAAATTAGCAAATCATTTTGAGATTTAATCTTATCCCACAAGATAAGATGTTTATTTTGATTGAAATTTTTAAATACTAGAGATTTTTGTAATGAAGGCATCCTCTCCTAGGGCAGAAGATGGATGTTTGATTTACACACTTTAATGGAACAACAATGCACATTTCGGCTTTAGCGTTTTGTGGATGGTGTCTTCATTTAAGTGTTGTTTATCCTGATATGATAATAGATTTTGATAGCTTTAGTCTTCTTTATTTATTATGTTATTGGGATAATTCCTTTATAAATGTTGTTCATAAATAATGCTTCAGATATTAATCGTTTGATCATCTATTTAGTTTCAATTACATGATTTCTCCTTTAATTTTCATTGAAAGGTTAAATGCAAGGATGTTTGCTAACAGATTTTTCTTAATGAAATTAATTGCAATCATGAGATCACAGTAACTATTGGTATCATTATTTATGTTATTAAAATTTAACTGCCAACATAATTGTTCTGCATTTATTCAGAACATACTTAAGGTTCCTTGCAGGTTTTTTCTCCTGGACAAGGTGGTTAAATGTTTTTTGATCGCACAGATGTTTGGATGCATATCATTATCTCTCTAACAAGTTAGTTCAATTTAATTTTTCTGTTATTTGTTTGTCACTGAAATTTGAACGTAAAGTTTGGCTTTTGACTATCTATACATTTATGTTTCATAACATTTTCTTCCATTAGTTTAAAACTTATAAAAGAAAAATCAAAAATATTTTTATGTGTTTTCTTTATCTGCTTCTTCAGAGTAGTGATTTTCACATTTGAGTTTTGTAAGTTTAGATTAAAACTTGCAGCCTGTAAATAATGTATATAAATGAGAGTTATCTAATTTTTGCTTAAATACGCCTATTATAGTCACATTAGAGCATATGTGCATATATATATATATATATATATATATATATATATATATATATATATATATATATATATATATATATATATATNTTATTTATTTCTTTTCTTTTCTTTTAGTTTCTTTTAGTATTCTTAGATTGGCCAACATAGCCATTAAACATGTCAGAATGAGTTATACCAAATGGCTTGGGTTACTTAGACAACCCTGGACCAAACTCGTTCTTCCAATTGATGGACGGTCATTTTCGTCTGTCAACAGGGGGTGAATCAATATCAAGTAAAATTTAAAACCTTTTTCAACTTATACTTAAACTATTCAATTATATCCAATGAGCAATGAATAATAGTATAAGAGTTACACCAATACACCACAATACACCATGCACAATATATGAGAAATAATCAATAGTTATTGTTCGAGGGAAGTAATGACTTCCAACGGTAGCTACAACTTCCAAATGTAAAGGGAGGGATAAACCTCCAAGAGGAAGATACAATCCTCCAATATCAAGAGAGATTTTAAATCTCCATCATTGCCCCTTCGTTCCACCCAAAAATATATGAGAGATAATAAAACTTTACATTAAATCATCACCATCAACCAACCATCACATAGAACCTGATAATGCTTCTTAAGACTTCTTCAATTTTTGCAATTCTTCAATTTTTGCAATTCTTCAATTCTTGGAATACTCTGATCCTATAGATAATATTACTCAATTTATTCTCTGAAACTTCTCCAAGTTTCACTCCTTGAATTCTCCCCCAAAAAAAGTTATAGAGAGAATGGTAGACCTTGTTCAATTATGGTTTATTCAGGAGACCAAACTTGTATAGAATACCCTGTGCTCAATATTTAACATCAGATTTTGAAACTCGCACACAAGAAACTAAATTTTGTACTATTTCCAATTCAATTTGTCCCACTTCATTTGGATTCTATATGAATAATTTATGATTGTTTTACCCAAAACACCTGTTTATTGACTAGCTTCATGACTGGTCAAAAACCCTATCTTCCACAGAGTGTATCTCCATAATTTTAGCGAATAAAGATCTAAAAATTTTAGCACAGGTACCTTGATATGTCTTATCAATACCATAGAAATTGCACCATCTGAATCGTTCTAGAAAAAAATTTATAGCGAAAATGGTAAGATGATCTAAAAATAGCATACCTTAAAACACATCACCAAAAGACTTCATCCTCCCTTGAAATCCAACCTTCTTTACTTCTGATTTCCTATGAAATTTGACTTGTGTATCAAATGAATGTATAATGATCTTTATTTATACCATTTATGTCACTTCCTTTTAACATTATGGCCAATGTGACACTTTATTATTTTGTAATTCTTTTCTTTAATTATCTTTAGGGCCTACATGTACTTCCTTCTTCAATTCACTTTGTCATCTTCAAAAATTCATTTCTCCTCAACCATGAGGATACACGTGATGTGCCACATATCGTTGGAAACAAAATGATGTATACTATACATCCATGGGTGTTGTATCTACATGTGCATTGTCCTTCATGGACAAATACCTTCATCAATCTTGCGGTCCAAAACCCATGAATAGGGTTGACATCAATAACAACAACCAATCTTCCAACAAGTGTCTGGTATCAAGGTTGAGAAAGAAATAATCATCAGTATCTTTTTCCAAAGAATAAGAACAATATATTGCAGCAGAAATATGTTGCACTCAAGTTCTCTAGATGAAGAAAACCTTGCATGATATATAAGTGGAATATTACGATCCTATTCCGATACTCTGTGATAACACCAGTGCTATCAACATCTCTAAGAATCCAATAATGAATTCCAAGATGAAGCACATTGCGATAAATATTTTCTTTCTATGGGAACAGGTTATAGAGAAGAACATCAAGCTAAAGTACATTGGGACAAAAGATCAGATTGCAGATATCTTCATCAAACTTCTTCCAAGGGAGACTTTTAAGTATATTTTCCAGAAACTTGGAGTAGTTTTTGCCCCATAGTGATCCACGTGATATCAGACACAGTAATACAGGGAGAGAGAGAATTAGAAGACATGAAGAATACAAGTAGTGAATCTTTTGAATGATTTTCATATACATCATAGACTTACATGAGGAATCACTATGATGAGAAATAAGAGGCTTGCACAGAGGGGGAGAAACTCAAAAGGAGAATTACCCTTTTTCATTGATTTCAAAAGGGGAGAGAAAGAATAGGTGCATGGAGATAGGGGGAGTGACGGTTACAGGGGAGCATGAGAAATAGCATGAGTATTACCATGCCATCAATGTTTCCATCAATTCCAAAGGGGGATATTGTTGGACATTTGGTTTTCATTGATGTCAACAATCAGTGGTTGTCATTAATGTCAATATATGTGATGGGTGTATTTGGAGAACTTTCCAAAGTATTCAACTTATGGTGTAGCTATAATAATGTCCATCATGGGAATACACTTTGAAGAAGTCTATAAGAAACCCATAGGTGTGGTCATGAAGCCTAAATCTTTTCTATCAATAAGTACATGAAGGACAGTGTATATGTAGGTAACACACTCATATATGGATATTCCTTGTCATATCATTTCCAATGGTAGGTGGAACGTCACATGGTTCTTCAAAGTTGAGGAGTTATGGCCTTGTGAAGTTAGAATCCCCAAAGAATGGTTAAGAAACCCCTAGTTGGTTACAATTCAATTAATGAAAGGGTAAAGTGGTTGCAACAAGAAATTGGAGAATCTCTAAAATAAGGAAAGAAGTTAGCTTGAAAAAGTATAAATACACCACAAGAAGTACACACACAAGTTCAATGCTTATCTATCTTTCAAGTGATCTTTTGGTAAATCCTTTCATAGAAAATCGGAGGTAGCGAAGTATGAAGTAGTGAAGTTTAAGGTAGAGAAGGAATAAGTCTTGGAAAATGTCTTTCTGAGGTAATCTACGGGTCGCGATGGAGAAAGGCACGGACATCCACGAGTCACAATGGAGAAAAGTGTAGACATCCACGATTTGGAAGTTTACAGGTCATGGATATGAGAAATGGACTTGACGAAGGATGTTTGGTTTAGGTTGCAACAAGGTTTGATGGTTCAACAAGGTTGTCACAAGATATGAGATGGTATGCTTCAAGTTTCATGAGTGAAGGTATGTTTTTATGTGTGTTTATCATGGATCATATGGCACATGATTGAGGCATGTATTGGAGGCTATTTTGATTTATCGTTGCATATGGTTGAGGTCCATGTTTTGGTGTCATTGATACATGATTGAGAAATATCCTTGGTACATTGTATATGGTTTTTATGTTTCATTGTTAGAGGCACATATTTGTGATATTGGCATATATTTAAGGAATATGTTATGGTGTTTGGTATGATGCATAATTGAGGTACATTTGGTACTTGGTTTGGATACTTGATGTTGATATGGTCTATATGAGTGGATCTGGTTGATATATCAGTGACATATACAATGATAGGGATAGAGACAGTTTATAGGTTGATGCACATATTATGCATAGTTGATGATTAGTTATAGGTTGGATACAATGATGGTTTGATCGATTATGGGCTTATGTGACAATGATAGTAGCAGTGATAGTGGCAGTGATTCTGGTAGTAATATTTTTTTATACACTTATATTTCAAGGCGACAGGATGGGGAAAGGAAAGGGGGTTGTAGCCACCTTTCGGTTGGTGCTGGAGAACATAGGGAGTTGGAGCTTCTTTCAGGTTGGATCCTGTGAATCAGGGGGTTGTAGCCTCCTTTTTGTTGGAGCCAGAGAATTCAGGGAGTTGTATCTTCCTTCAGGATGGATCCTGTAAATAGGGGACCATAGACTCCTTCTAGTTGTAGCTGGAGAATTAGGAAGTTGGTGCTTCCAATGAATGTATTCTTTGATATATAAGAAAAACATTATGTGGTTTTCTCCCATTTCGGTTTCCACATAAATTTTGGTGTATTGTGTCTATGTGATTGTTTATTATGCATTGTTGATTTATGCTACTGATGATGTATTGAATATTAATGATAAACTATTGAACATTACTGTTAAAGTTGAAGAATATATATTTTGGTTAGAAGTGGTAAAAGTGCTCATACTGATTCACCCCCCATGCCCTCTCAATATTCCAATAGGTCAGATTCTTTATGAAGGTATACTTTTGACACTCCATCAACCTAGGTAAGTATTAGGGGGTTAGCTGTGTTACAAACAAAACGTTTGCAAACATTTCTATGCATACTATGCATAGGTCAAATCATATGCATGCAATTTACATCTGTATCTTTTCATATTCACTCTAGCATTTATATGAGTGTGATGAATAAAATTCCAAGTGAAAAAAATCTTGGCATTTGAAGGTACAGTTGCATACATACATACATACATACATACATACATACATACATACATACATACATACATACATACATACATACA
>ML785417.1:16302-65700 GCA_009831015.1 Picea engelmannii
TCTAATCAATTTTTATAAGCGCTTTATTTTATGGCTATTGTTACTCAAAAGGAAGATGGCGTAGATAATATGGTGTTTTGACCGACTCAAAAAATTATGCAAAGATATGAAGATGCAATCTTTTCATTTCGATGAAATCTATGCTACGAGAAGGAGAAAACATTTATCATTCCCATATGCACAATGTCCCAAAATATATTAAACTCATCAATATCAATCATGCAATTTCGCTACTTCAAATGCAAGGATGCCACCAATCTAATATAAAGCAAGAAATTAAATCTTTTTTGTTTCAAAAATTTCACTAAAAGCAATAATGAACTTTCTTAAAACAAAGAAACCCAAACTAAAGGTTCTCTTTTAAAGCGAACTATTCAGAAGAAATCTGATCTTTCCCTAAACAATTCTAAAGAAAACTCACGCTTTGTAATTGAAAGACACTCAAAGCAAGAGACTAATCCTTCAAAACCAAACAAAGAAAAAGTGGCTAAAAGAAACTCAAATAATGTCAAGCAGACTGTAAACAGATCAATATAGGCTCCAAAAGTTCAATCCAGCTGATCAAAGCAAAACTGGGCATCAGAAGACTTAATCCAAAATTTTCACAAGTGAGTTTGCAGGCTAGCAGTGTATTACAGTGTGAGAATCAAGGATTCTCGCAGGCTGGACATAGGTTGAATGCAAGGTGTTCGCACTGGACTAAACACCAGGGTACGAACTCAAGTGATTCTCGCAGGCTACTAACGAGTGCAGTGCGAGAATGTAAACAAGAAAAATTTGGAAAAAGGACAAAATTTCTAAGAGAACTTTCAGATCCAGAGAGTCTTGATGGATCTCCCACAGACTCAGAGATCAGAAAACCAGCAATCAAAGCAAGGGAAACTAGACTAACTAGGAAATAATCTATTCCCCAGTGGAGTCGCCAATTTTGTTATAGGATAAATCCATGAGTGCGGACACAAACCGATCTCCCTAGATCCACCTGGATCTAGAACAAAACAGGATAGAATATACCGCTTTCCCTAGATCTAACTATTGAATTAAATTGGAAGTGAGAAGAAGATATGTACCTTGTAATTGTTTCCTTGGTCTTTGTTGTTCCTTGCTTCGCTCCAGCACTCTTGTGCGGTCAAGATCAAAACAGCACAAACCAACCAAAATGAAAGCAAATAATATATCCAATAGCTAATCTATACATATGATCAAGGAATTATGTAATAAAGTAGATCTCACTTTATGGGAAAGAAATATATCACTGTATCATATTAATTGAAAGAGAAACTTACAACCAGAGCCTTGATGTCGTAAGGTCCCTTCCTACTGTCCTTCATTCCCCACACACTTCTTGCTCCAATATTCTGAAACCATAGATTTGATAGCTACTCACAATCTATCTTGACAAAGAAAATCTCAAAGCCACTCCAACCAAGCTAATAATTCCAAGCCAAAGAACCTCACAAAAGCTAAGAACCCCTTCTCCATGAGAGCTCCTCTCCTTTTATAAGTTGAAGAGGATAAGGTGAGGAGGTTAGGATAATCCCACTAAATCATGAAAGCGAGTAAGATCCAAACCATTCGGATGCCACCTCACCATAGAAACTTCTCCTTCTAGAAGATTCGCAAAAACGCTCATTTTTCCCACGTGCTGGAATTCTCGCACCCTGGCTATAGTGCAACCTACGAGAATGGGTCATTCTCGCACCCTGGCTATAGAGAAACCTACGAACACCTCGCACCCTGGCTATAGTGCAACCTGCGAGAATGGGTCATTCTCGCACCCTGGCTATATAAAAACCTGTGAACTTCCACTTTTATAAGGTTTTTACATAGGAAAAAGCAATTTCTTTTCTCAGGAGAAGTTCTTCTCCCTTCTCTCTTTAGGAACTCAGGCCACTATGACCCCTCTGAAGGAAACAGATAGGTTTACATCATTAACGATCATAGGGATGACGAAAATAATGTGTAACAGCAAGTTCCAAGAATTCAAGGCTGAAGTGGAAAACTTGACAAATAAGAATATTGAGATGCTAAGATTTGATAATGGAGGAGAATACACCTCCAAGGAACTTGTTTCCTTTTGCAAAGAAGATAGGATTAGGAAGGAGCTAATTGTCCCACATAATCCTCAACAAAATGGTGTAGCAGAAAGAATGAATCATTCCATTGAAGAATTTGTTAGGGAAATGATGAATGACTAGAATCTATCCATGTTTTTATGGGGAGAAGCAGTTATGACAACTATATATATTTATAATAGAAGTCCTCATCATATTCTGGAGAACATGACTCCAGAAGAAGCCTTCTCAGGGAAAAAGCCAAGTGTGGAACACTTAAGGATCTTTGGGTGTCCTTTCTATATCCATGTACCCAAGGACAAAAGGAAGAAGTTGGAACCTTCAATAAAGAAGGGCATATTCGTTGGATATAGTGATACATCAAAAGCTTATAGAATCTATGTCCGAGCTCAGTAGAAGATTGAAACCAGCAGGGACTAATTTTTAATGAGAATATTTCCTTCAAGAAATCTATAGAAGATATCGTAGACTCCAATGATGAAGAAGAATATGAATACCCCAAGAAATAAATTACATGTTCACCAAAACATCCTAGTGAAGAACCAGACCAACCACTTGAACTTGTAGAACCAGTTGTTGTACCCAATAACTAAAAATGACCAGCATGACTAGAATCCACCTTACAAGAAGAAGAAAGACATAAATCTCCCAGTGGACCTTCAGGGAAAGAAAGAGTCCCAAAATATTCTCTAGTAAAGTGGCAGTCATGACAAGCCTTGTCAATGCAAAACCTTCCACCTTTGAGGAAACAGTCAAGAAGAAAGAATGGAAGGAAGCTATGATGGAAGAATATCAAGCGATCATGAAAAATGATGTCTGGGAAATTGTGCCTAGACCTGAAGGAAATTTGGTAGTAACCTCAAAATGGGTTTACAAGATAAATCATGTAGTAGATGGGAGTATCGATAAATACAAGGAAAGATTCATGGCTAGAGGGTTCTCCTAACAGGAGGGAGAAGACTATGATGAGACATTTGTTCTCGTTGCTAGATATACCTCTATCAAAGCCATCATATCTCTTGCAACATCCATGGGTTGGATTTTTATAACAACCCTTGTCGTTACGACAACATGCGACGCATAACAAGTGCATTTTTTTTTTTAAAGAAGGAAAGTAACTACGACCAACAGTTAATCAACACAACTTGACGATGAACACAAGGCATGCAATTCAGGAAACAAACAACATAACAACCTAGAATACTAGCACATCATGTAGTTGGATGCAACATACTACAATCAATTAGACGAAGAAATAAAAAGACTACCCACCTATCCTACTGTACAAGGTTAGGACCTCCAGGACACATAAGCAATGCTCAAGCCTAGGTTCCCATCGATTTTGAGCATTTAAGGTCTCAAGGTTGGTGACTGTTCTGAGGAACAAGGAGGTGTCTACATCCCACCCTACACAAGCAAGACAATGCCTACAAGCTAAAAGAAAACATCAAATCAACCAAACGCAACAACACCAACCGACACACGTAGCACGAACCTTCAATGCATGTGAGAATTAGCAATCAATGAATCAAAATTTGCATGGCGCACAAATAAATAAACAACAACCGATCATTAGTGGCCCTTCACTGTGCACCACCAGATAATCTAATATTTAGACAATAATTTAATTAACCTTAAATTTACAAGCACGCAAAAGATATCTAACATACACAATCTATCTAGCAATAACCAACTTGAGGCACAATTCTATTTACCATATGATTCTTCCACCTATTATCTTGTAACCATGTTGATAAGATAAAAATATGATGGAATTATTCCTTCAAAAACATTAATGGAGTCGCTAAGAAAGATGGAGTGACACCTCAAATTAATGGTGAAACATCATTACCTTCCATTTAAACAAATTTAATGATTTAATTTAAATGGGATCCATTCATAGGAAATAAGGCTTGGTAATAACCATATCCTAAAATAGGTTTCACTAAGGGTCAATCATGCTCAATGAAGGAAAATGTAGTTGTGATCAACATTCCCATTTCATAAAAATCCTTATATACAGTTTTACATTCACTCTTATTGATTTTTCCAAATAAAAATATTACCAAAATAATGCCCAACTAACATTTCTACCATATAGACTTTAAATAACCATACAATTTCAATTAAATAATGATAAAATTTTACAACATAATCAATATATATAGAATTGTTTTAACCATGCATGAATGCAAGAAAAACCTTTAGAATTTAACTATTCATGTCAATTTTAGAAAGCAAATATATAGTAAAATCAATTTCACCCGACAAGGATACCACTACTTCCATGCTCATAAACAACAGAGCATAAAATCAAGGAAACCACTACTTGGCCAAATACTTTTTACATGCACAAATACAATGTACCACGCTCTGCATGCACCAGGTAGGTACGATGGCTGAGAACTGTTATAGACAATTACAACTTCCACACGTCGTTCTCATGCACTGGACATAAAACTCTAATAAAAACAAAATAAAACAATGATAGGCGATTCAGTTACCTAGATTACAGTCGCTGCCAATAACTACAGCCCTTACATAACCATGACATTAATACAATTTCTTCCAGAAGGTTTGATAGAGAGAGAAGATAATCACCAGATCCGCACTCGCAATATCTCCCCTCATAGTAAAATAAAAAAAAACCGCAATAATTACGCAGTAACAAAAAAAAACACAGTACTCACGCAGAAATGAAAATGCAGTAGTCACAAAAAAATTGATTTTGGGTATGACTTTGATGGCAACATATACTTCAATTGGAGAAAAATCTAGCTTATCACACACAACAATCTTACATTAGGGGTATTCTTTGTCCATCCTATTCATGACATAAATAAAATCTCAGCAAGATTAATAGGATCTTTGTTTCTTATAATAAAATACAATTGTAATTAAAAAAAGGATATTAAAATCTTGGCTTAGATAAACTCAGGAATCTTAGAAAAATGCAAAAACATTTAAGGATAAAACGTAGAGACAATTAAGAATAAAAGAAGAGATAAATCTGCCCAAGAGGAAGAAGGGAGACACATCTTGTCTTTGTTTACCGAAAATGCAAAGGAACTCGAGTAACACGCAATGTGTTTTCCCCAACCCACGCAGGGCGTCTTTGTTACAGAAAACACATAGTAACTCGGGTAAAGCACAAAGGTTTGGGGTTTGGTCATCAAGACTTTTCCAAAAGTCAACCACGATGTGCCACCATACACCACAGTCACCGAGGAGCAGTTGACAATTAATATACACAAAGAAAATGATTACACTAAGCAAATTATTTTAATAATTACTCATTACACAAATACACAAAGAAAATGATTTTAATGATTACTCATTACTCAATACACAGTCAAGATTGAATCCCTATTATTGATCTGTGCACTAAGGTTCAATTGATTTGGGAGTTTCTCAATCAACAACAGATCCCAAGAATATTTAAAACCCCAATTGCTAATACAGTAAAACATTCCTTAACACTCAACATAATCAAATATACAACACTTAATGCATCCAATACTGGCGATCCAAGAAGGCGCAAAAACGTAACTTAACTACCTTTCAACCAAATTACACATGCGTATATTCTCCAGAACAAACAATTAACTAAATTTTAACACAATTACACTCGTCTGCTTTTGACATTAGAGAGATGAATATATAAGAAAATTTAACTACTATTGAAAACAAATATACACATGCATACCATAGCCAAATTTGAATGCTCCGAAGTCGCTATCCCGCACGCGCTCCATCCATCTCCTGCTTTCCAACCGATGTGACCTCACCGGTACCTCCCAGCCAATGCTAGGGGTACTCTTCTTCCCCCTGAGCCCCCGAGCCGTAAAGGGGCCATGCACATAATACCAGAGAATGCTAGATTCCCATCTCACCTTGCAGGGTCGAGCTACCACTCGTTGTCTGAGTTGGGTATCCCCAACTCCCACAAGAAAGTTCAGTCAAGATAAGATTTCGGCAGTGTAACCTTATGCAAGCTAGATGTGCTCTATACTCCTCCTCTTCAATCATTTTTATAGAGTTTTCAAGTGATTAGTTTCCCAAACCCTCATTAGATTCCTTTTTTATTTATTTAATTAGGAAAAACCTCCCCCGTACACATGTCGCCTAATCCCCTAGTTGCACCATAAAAATCAATTTTATTAATTAATTAAATTTTCCTATTTACCTCACCCACCTAAAAGCGTTCCTAAAAACGCTCCTCGGTGTCCCTTTATTCCCTTACATTTCTTAAATGACTTATTCCTTTCTTAAATCCTAGTTGAGTTCATAAATAAAAAGTTCCAAAGGCTATATTCCTTACTGAGTTAGACATCCCCCTTTTTCTTTAAGTTTCCCCTTTTTCTTTTAACTAAAATTAGAATTAGCAAGTTTAGACAAAAACAACCATTCACCCTTTTAATAAATTTAATCCTCCATTTTAATTTTTACTTTAATAATTAAAGTTTGAATTTCTTACCCCTCATTCTTGTTACATGTCTACTTAGTTTTTCTTTGTTCACATGTTTTTCTTAGACCTATCTTTTAATTTCATTAGGATGGGCGACAGTTTTTAAGGGAACAATTAGTTTTTAAACTTTACTAATACCATCATCTATTTAAGGCTGACTAGGTCCTAAGGAGGCATAGTTTTCTAGGTACTAGGTTTATTAACTTACCTGAGTTAAAACCATGACGTTCCCTTCAGGATGCACTATGTGCTCCAAGGGTGCCACTCGCCTCTTTCTGTTTTATTGCGCAACATTCCCTTCAAGACACACTACATGATCCAAGGGTGACACTCACCTCTTGACTGAATTTGGTAGATGTTAAACCCTTAGAGTCAATACTCCGTCAGGTGATCTTGTGGGAGACTAAGGGCCTCTAAGGAATAAGGACCCTGCCTTATTGCACGCCCCTTAGAATCATCGTGAGAGACTATCACATTCTTCCCTCATGGCATCATGGGTCTTCCCGAACTAGGTAATCGTTAACCTATAGTTCGAGCCATGCAGGAGTGTTAATAGGATATGGCAGGGCTGCTTCCACACCTCTCCCTCAATGTCTCTGGTTGTCGAACGTGACCCCTTTACTCCAAATGTGAGTCTTTTTGGCAAGCTATCGTCAGCTTGCATCCATCAACAAAACATGTCAGTGATAAAAATCAACATCACAATATCTAATCATATGTACATATGTCACATCAACAACATTCAAACCGTAACAGGCCAGTCCCTAACTTGATCCAGAGTCTAAGGAGTTTCATGGATGCCTTAGCATCCTCTAACATCCAGAGTCTTGGACACTCAGGAGAACCCATTCAATAGCACATGTCGATGTAAATACAAAAAAAATAATATATCATCAAATCCACAATATCTCATAGTCATAATCAATACAACCAATAGTATAATGACCCAGATCACTTGAACGCAAGTGTCCTCGAAGAATAAGTCTTCTTAGTGCACGCAAGAGAGGGATGTTACATACACCCCCTCTTGTTTTAAACTTCATCCTAAAGTTTCACAGTATGTAAGTGTCGAAACAAAGTGTATCACAGTATCATATATCTAGCTATCAAACAAAAATGGAAACTGTTGACGATATCATATGCGTCCTCCCAGGTCGCTGAGTGTGGACTATAGTTGTCCCACTAGACCTTGACCTAATATAATGTTCAACACCGTATCTATCAAATGCGATGGTCCAGGATGTGGATTGGCTCCGCTGTGAGCACACCCTTGTATGATACTTGCAACAAACTCATTTCAATAACATGTGTAGCATCACTAACATAATGTCTCAAAACAAATACATGAAAAACATCATGCATATGCCTCAAAGAATCAGGCAAGGCCAATTGAAAGGCCACAGGCCCCTTCATTTCCATAATATCTAAGGGTCCCATGAACCTAGGAGATATTTTAGCACCCTTTCTGAACTTGATCGAACTCTTATGCAGTTTCACCCGTAAGAAGACTCGATCGCCAACTTCATAAATACGATCAACATGATGCACATCAACATAACTCTTATGTCAATCTTTCACTTCCTTGATCCTTTGTCTTATTGTGTGAATTTGATCTTCCATTTCTTGAATCTCTTCTGGTCCCACCAAGACTCTATCCTCAATTTGATCCCAACTCAAAGGCGTCTGAAATGGTAGCCCATAAAGAAACTCGAATGGGACCATCTTAATGGTGCTTTGATAACTGTTGTTGTATGCAAACTCTACCAGTGTCAAGAACTCTTCCCAACACTTTTGTTGGTCCATCACATACATAAAAAACATATCCTCCAATATTTAGTTTGCTTTTTCAGTCTTCCCTTCTGTCTCTAGGTGATATGCGGTTCCAAAGTTAAGTTGGGTACCCAAGGCCTCTTGGAAACTAGTCCAAAATCGTCCTATAAACACCAACCCTCTATCAGATATAATCCTCTTAGGCATGCCATGCAACCTCACAATCTCATTGATGAAAACTCTAGCTATTTCAGGTTCCTGATACATCATATGCACAGGGATAAAATGTGCACTCTTCATCAGAGTGTCGACTACTACAAAAATAGAGTCATGTCTCCTCATCGTCAATGGAAATCCAACAATAAAATCCATTGAAATGAACTTCCATTTCGATTCTGGAATAGCATGTGGCTGTAGTAATCCTGTCATATGTCTATGTTCATCCTTCACCTTCTGACATTCTAGACATCTTGCCACATATTTGACTATGTCCTCCTTCATTCCTTTCCAAAAGAATACGGGTTTAAGGTCTGCCCTCATCTTCGTGACTCCAGGATGAGCCATGTAAACTGCTCTATGATCCTCGTTTAGGATCAAAATCCTCAACCTATCATTGGGCAGTATGTAAATTCGATTGTAAATCTAAATAATTCGTCGTTGTCCACAGTAAATCCCTCAAATGTTCAATGAATACTTGGAAAAGCTTGTCTAAGTATTCACAGAACACCCTATTCATCAAACTCATAAATAGCCATAGGGAATTCATCAGTCCAAATGGTAAAACAATAAACTCGTAATGTCCAAACCTCATCTTAAAGGAGGTCTTAGGGATGTCTTCTTCTTTGATCTGTAACTGGTGATACCATGATCTCAAGTTGATCTATGAAAACACCATTGCACCTTTCATTTGATCAAACAGATCATCAATCCTTGGCAACAGATACTGATTATTGATCGTTTCCTTGTTCAATTGACGATAGTCAATGCAGAGTCTCCACGAGCCATCCTTCTTTTGTATGAAGATAACATGCACATCCCATGGTGACACACTTGGACATATAAGACCTAGGTCTAGCAACTCCTTCAGTTGCATTTTCAACTCCTGTAACTCCAAGGTCGACATCCAATAAGGCGTTCTTTCTATCGGTTCAGTTCATGGTTTTAGGTCTATGGTAAAATCCAATTCCCTCTTAGGCGACAACCCTAGTAACTCCTCTAGGAAGACATCCACAAACTCTTGTACTACCAGAAGGTTTTCCAGTCTTTCTACCACACCTTTTTCGTTTAACGCAAGCATCGCATATAACTGGCATCCCTTGTGCATGCTCTTCCATAGCTGCAAGGAAGAGATGAACCTCAAGGAAAATCCATGGTTCTGACATAATATCACGCATATCTATCCCTCATCATTGACCAAACTCAACTATTTTGTCTTACAGTTGAGTATCGCATCATGCGATTCCAACCAGTCCATACCGATCACGACATCATAAGACCCTAATATCGTGACATACAGGTTGGCCCATGTGAAAAACTCTCCCAGGTTAAGGCTACAACCCATAACCTTCCCTCCAACCTTATGTTTGGCTCCCGAAGCCATTTCTACAAATCTAAACTTGTCATGTTTGACTGCCTTTACCTTAATTATTTTTAGCACTGCACTAGAAATAAAACTCTATGTAGCACCTGGATATATAAAAATACTAAGGGTTTGGTCAGCGATGGTACCTGGCTTCTCGAGCACAATCAACTAGTGCTCTGCCTAGCGGTTATTCACCACTGCATGAATCTAATGGGCCTTGTCCAAATATCCCACGGTAGTGGGTCTGACTGATCCATATGCTCTGGTCCTCTCCATTGGGAAATCATGTTGTTAATGTGGCTCTCCACATGTTCAACACCCTTTCTTCAGTCTAGTACTCCTGGTACCTGAAGTAGAGGCTAACGACCCACCGGCCTAGAACCATGGTATGTTCTGTTGAACAAGCCTAAACTACTATTGTTGCAGTCGACATTGTTGTTGGTGTTGTGGTCCTCTGTAAGGAGTCCCTTGTTGAGATGCTGGTCATCGAGGGGTAGAGAAAGTGGATCCTCTCTGGATGCCATGATATCTTGGTGAATGTCTAGCTAGTGTATGAAGTTGTTGCACACTAGATGATGCTTGTCCCACTAGTCTCGTTGGACTCTTGCTCTGACCCCCACTGATAAGATTCTCCTCTGCTATGAGGGCCTTCTGGACAACATCATGCAAGGCTTGAGGCATCAGAATCCTAAACTTTGCATGAACACTGACATTAAGGCCAAACACGAACATGTTGAGCTTAATTTTCTCGGTATTTAGGTGCAGAGCATACCGAAGAACCTCCATAAAATAGGCCTCACACTCGAGCACCATATGGCCTCCCTGTCGTAAGGTGTTGAACTCATTGAGATTACACTCGATGAATTCCTTAGATAGATACCTCTCCCGGAACCATTCCTCGAACAATTCATATGAAACTTATTCGATGACCATGTTAAATTGTGACAGGAGCATATTCCACCATAGAAGAGTGCTCCCATTCAATTGAAATATCTCCATGCAGACCTTCATGTTGGAGGTATAGTCATGAAGTGAAAAGAACATCGTCATATTCTCTAACCATGCCTCAGCGGTTGAGTTGCCCGGGGCACCAAATAACTCAGGAAAATTGAGCTTCTTGAGTTCACGGTGAATGATACCAGTATTGACCGAAGCACGTAGTAGACCCTCAGGAGGTGTCGATGCCCTAGCCTCATCTCTATCCAAATGGTTGACGAGTTCCTCAGACATCCTTTGAAAGGACCTCATCATCCCAACCACATTACCCACATATATTTGTTCCTACCCAAAAAATTGTTCATCTCCCTAAGAGTTAGACCCCTCAGGTGTGGATGCTACAGGGGGTGTTACAACTCCTCTCCTAGCACCCCATTGCCTGCCTCTGCAGCGTCCTCTAACCATGATTACCTGCAAAAATACACATCAATTTAATTAGCAACATTATAATAAAATATCTAATCAGGGAATCCATAGTGATCCCAAGTTGCGGGTCAAAATGGCTATGCTACCATATGTAATGACCCTAATCGTTACGACAACATGCGACGCATAACAAGTGCATTTTTTAATTTTTTTTTTTTAAGCAGGAAAGTAACAACGACCAACAATTAATAAACACAACTTGACAATGAACAAAATGCATGCAATTTAGGCAACAGAAAACATAACGACCTAGCATACTAGCACATCATGCAACTAGATGCAACATACTACAATCAATCAGACGAAGAAATAAAACAACTACCCACCCGTCCTACCTTGCATGGTTAGGACCTCCAAGACACATAAGAAACACTCAAGCCCAGGTTCCCATCTATTTTGACCATTTAAGGTCTCAAGTCTGGCGACTGTTCTGAGGAACAAGGAGGTGTCTGCATGTCGCCCGACATAAGCAAGACAATGCCTACAATCTAAAAGATAACATCAAATCAACCAAACGCAACAACACCAACCAACACACATAACATGAACCTTCAATGCGTGCGAGAATTAGAAATCAATGAATCAACATTTGCATGGCACACAAATAAATAAACAACAATCGATCATTAGTGGCCCTTCGTCACGCACCACTAGATAATCTAATATTTAGACAATACTTTAATTAACCTTAAATTTACGAGCGCACAAAAGATATCTAACATACACAATCTATCTAGCAATAACCAACTTGAGGTCCAATTCTATTTACAATAGGATTCTTCCACCTATTAACTTATAACCATGTTGATAAGATAAAAATATGATGGAATTATTCCTTCAAAAACATTAATGGATTCGCTAAGCAAGATGGAGTGACACCTCAAATTAATGGTGAAACATCATTAACTTCCATTTAAACAAATTTAATGATTTAATTTAAATGGGATCCATTCATAGGAAATAAGGCTTAGTGATAACCATATCCTAAAACAGGTTTCACTAAGGGTCAATCATGCTCAATGAAGGAAAATGTAGTTGTGATCAACATTCCCATTTCATAAAAATCCTTATGTACAATTTTATGTTCACTCTTATTGATTTTTCCAGATAAAAATACTACCAAAATAATGCCCAACTAACATTTCTACCATATAGACTTTAAATAACCATATAATTTCAATTAAATAATGATAAAAATTTCCAACATAACCGATATATATATAATTGTTTTAATTATGCATGAATGCAAGAAAAACCTTTAGAATTTAACTATTCATGTCAATTTTAGAAAGAAAATATATATTAAAATCAATTTCACCCCACAAGGATACTGCTACTACCATGCTTAGAAACGACAAAGCATAAAATCAAGGAAACCGCCACTTGGCCAAATATGTTTTACACGCACAAATACAATGTACCACACTCTGCGTGAATGAGGTAGGTACGATGGCTGAGAACTATTATAGACAATTAAAACTACCACATGTCGTTCTCACACCCTGGACGTAAGACTCTAATAAAAACTAAATAAAACAGGGATAGGCTATTCGGTTGCCTAGATTATAGTCGCTGCTAATAACTACAACCCTTACACAACCATTCCATTAATATGATTTATGACAAAAGGTTTGACAGAGAGAGAAGATAATCACCAGATCTGCACTCACAATATCTCCCCTCACAGTAAAATAAAAAAATGCAGTAATCACGCAGTAACAAAAAAAACACAGTAATAAAAATGCAGTACTCACGCAGAAATGAAAACGCAGTAGTCACAAAAAAATTAATTTTGGGGATGACTTGGATGGAAACATATACTTCAATTGGAGAAAAATTCATCTTATCACACACAACAATATTACATTGGGGGTATTCTTTGACCATCCTATTCACGACATAAATAAAATCTCGACGATATTAATGGGATTTTTGTTTCTTATAATAAAATACAATTGTAATTAAAAAAGAATATTAAAATCTTGGTTTAGATAAACCTAGGAATCTCGGAAAAACGAGAGAAAATTTAAGGATAAAACATAGAGACAATTAAGAATAAAAGTATAGATAAATACGCCCAAGAGGAAGAAGGGAGACACAGGGTGTGTTTGTTTACCGAAAACGTAGAGGAACTCGGGTAACATGCAATGTGTTTTCCCCAACCCACGCGAGGCGTATTTGTTACAAAAAACACAGAGTAACTCGGGTAAAGGGAAAATGTTTGGGGTTTGTTCATTAGGCCTTCTCCAGAAGTCAACCATGACGTGCCACCATACACCACGGTCACCGAGGAGCAGTTGACAATGCATATCCACAAATCAAATGATTACACGAAGCAAATGATTACAAAAGCAAATGATTTTAATAATTACTCATTACACAAATACATAAAGAAAATTATTTTGACCATTACTCATTACACAATACACAGTCAAGATTGAATCCCTATTATTGATCTATGCGCTTAGGTTCAATTGATTTGGGGTTTGCTCAATCAACAACAGATCCAAAGATGATTTAAAACCCCAATTGCTAATACAGTAAAATATTCCTTAACACTCAACATAATCAAATATACAACACTTAATGCATCCAATATTGGTGAACCAAGAAGGCACAAAAACAAAATTTAACTACCTTTTAATCAAATCACACATGCCTATATTCGCCAGGACAGAAAATTAACTAAATTTTTAACACAATGACGCTCACATGCTTTAGACGTTAACGAAATGAATATACAGATAAATTTAACTACTATTCAAAACAAATATACACATGTGTATTGTATCCAAATGCGAATTCTCCAAATTCATTGTCTTGCGCACACTCCATCCAGCTCTTGCTTGCCAACCGATGTGACCTCATCGGTACCTCCCAACCAATGACAGGGGTACTCTTCTTCCCCCTGAGCCCCAAAAGCCACAAAGGGGCCATGCACACAACACCATAGAATGTTATCTTCCCATCTCACCTCACAAGGCTAAGCTACCACTCTTTGTCCAAGCTGGGTATCCCCAACCCCCACAAGAAATTTTAGTCAAAAATTTCGGCAGCGTAACCTTACGCGAGCCAAATGTGCTCTATACTCCTCCTTCGCCATCCTTTTTATAGATTTTTCAAGTGATTATTTTCCGAAATCCTATTTAGATTCATTTTTTATTTATTTAATTAGGAAAAACCTCCTCCGTACACATGTAGCTAGATCCCCTAGTTGCACCAGAAAAATCAATTTTATTAATTAATTAAATTTTCCTATTTCCCTCAGCCACCTAAAAGCATTCCGAAAAATGCTTCTTGGTGTCCCTTTATTCTATTACATTTCTTAAATCCTAGTTGAGTTCATAAATAGAAAGTTCCAAAGGCTAGATTCCTTACTAAGTTAGGCATTCCCCTTTTTCTTTAAGTTTCCCCCTTTTTCTTTTAACTACAGTTAGAATTAGCAAGTTTAGACAAAAACAACCATTTACCCTTTTAATAAATTTAATCCTCCATTTTAATTTTTACTTTAATAATTAAAGTTTGAATTTTTACCCCCCCTTCTTGTTACATGTCTACTTAGTTTTTCTTTGTTCACATGTTCTGCTTAGACCTAGGTTTTAATTTCACTAGTTTGGGCGACAGTTTTTAAGGGAACAATTAGTCTTTAAACTTTACTAATACCATCATCTATTTAAGGCCGACCAGGTCCTAAGGAGACATATTTTTCTATGTGTTAGGTTTATTAACTTACCCAAGTTAAAACCGTGATGTGCCCTTCAGGACGCACTACGTGTTCCAAGGGTGCCACTAGTCTCTTTCTATTTTATTGCGTGATGTGCCCTTTAAGACATACTACGTGCTCCAAGGGTGTCACTCATCTCTTGACTTAATTTGGTGTATGTTAAACCCCTCGATTCAATACTCCATTAGCTGATCTTGTGGGAGACTAAGGGCCTCTAAGGAATAAGGACCCTGCTTTAGTGCACGTCCTTTAGAATCATCATGAGTGACTATCACAGTCTTCCCTCATAGAATTGTGGGTCTTCCCAAACTAGGAAATATTTAACCTACATTTTGATCCACAATGGGAGTGCTAGTAGGCTGTGGTAGGGTTGTTGCCACACCTCTCCCTCAATGTCTCTGGTTGTCATCCGTGACCCCTTTACTCCAAATGCGAGTCTGGTCGGCAAGCTATCATCATCCTAGATCCATCAACGAAACATGTCAGCGATAACAATCAACATCACAATATCTAATCATATGTACATATGTCAAATCAACAAAATTCAAACCTTAACAGTCCACTCCCTGACTTGATTTAGAGTCCAAGGAGTTTCATCGATGCCTCGACATCCTCTAACATCCAGAGTCCTACACACTCAGAAGAACCCATTCAATAGAACCTGTCGATGTAAATACAACAAAAATAACATATAATCAAATCCACAATATATCATAGTCATAATCAAAACATCCAATAGAATAATGGCCTGGATCACTTGCACGCAAGTGTCCTCAAAGAATAAGTTTTCTCAGTGCATGCAAGAGCAAGATGTTACAAGTTTACATCATATATGGATGTAAATACTGCTTTAATTAATGGAATAATTGAGGAAGAATTATACATAGATAAACCTCAAGGTTTTTAGGTACACCCGAGAGATACCCATTCAAGCAAGCTCCAAGAGCTTGGTATTCATGAATTGATAGTTACTTGACGAGACTTGAATTTTCCAAGAGCTATGTTGGTGCAAGATTGATCAGACGAGGGTCCTTCTCAGGTTACCAACAAAAGGTATTGATTAGTCTATAGCGTTATCATTTTCTTCTCCTTCAAAGAGAATAAGTTTCACCCGAAGCACTGCTGAGACAAAAGGATAGGGAAGGGAAAGGAAAATACTTAGGAGGATTCACAGAACCTTCAAGATTCATCCTGATCTTGTGCAAGGCATCTAGCTACAGAACATATTTGAACTCATATGCACAAGAACTGAAGCTACTTTTGTTGTGGAAAAGCATTCAAACACAGAGACATCATGTGGAACTTATGAACTATAAAGAAGTACTTTAAAGATACAATGCAGAAGTATAACACAGAAAGACACAACATATTTTGAAATTTTGGATCCTTCTTCATATATCATCTTTCGATATTCCTCAATTACAATCTCATAGATACACAGTAGTGCTCTATTATATAGGCTCCTAGCTCTTGACCCATGTTAGAGAGCTCTAATTCCCAAAATGGTGTACATATTACATTATAGACTCAAAATCTGACTTCTCAGCAATATACAACAACTATGACCAAAACCTTTACACTTGCGATACCAACTAACCAACCAACTGAAAAACAACCCTTTTACAATTATATTATTTCCTAAATATAAGATAATTTGTGACTTTTGTATTTGTCTTGCACGCTTTCTTGTTCTTTTGCAACCGCTTTTTCTTTGTTGGCATTGCGTTGTCCTTTTCGCAACTAATTTATGTTGCTTCTCCTTGCTCTGGTGTCCAACTTCTTTTGAAGCTTGCGCAACTCGTACTAGGAAAAAAATGGGACTATAGTCCTTCTTGCGCAACTCCCTATCCAAAAAGAAAGGGCCCAACAGGCTCTGACCATAAACCTTGACTCGCCCTCGAGTCAAGTACTCGGCTCTTTCGCAACTTCTAGGAGCAACTGTTGTTTCCCCTTGTCCTCCTTTTCCTCTTTCTTTTTCTCTTATGCTTTCACTTTTTCCTCTTCAAATGAATGGCCCAACTCTGGGACCAACTCCAAGGCCCACTTCCTCACTTCTTGAAAGCTTCCAACTTTATCCTGCCACTTCCTAGCAAGGAGTGAGGCCTCAATGACAAACTATTGAGTCACCTCTGTAATCCATCCCTTAGGATTGGATGTGACCAATGAGTTCCATTCAAAATCTATTGTTGCATAAACTTGATGCATCTGCATATAAACTATATGAACGACAGGCCAGAAGTCACGCAGCTCCTTCTTAGCTACGAATTGTGCCTCAAATAGAGTGTTCATTTAATTGTTCGCTTGTTGGATATGATCGAAATTATGTTTTTCCTCCAACGGATCCATCATGGCTGCAACTTATTCATTCAACACCTAGATTCTGGTGTGCACATCCTCCAGGTCTAGTTTCTTCTAGAGATGATGCCCATCCAATCACTGACTTCCCTAAAAATCTTTGTGCACTCATTTGTGCTCTTATGTAGTTCTTATAGGCAATTGTTTCCTTCCAACACTATCTTATCCAGTTGATCTTGTAGCTTCTGTTGGAATATTGGTTGTTTTCATTGATGTCAACCTTAGTCATGGGTTTTGGACTGCAATATTGATGAAGGTATTTGGACATGAAGGACAATGCACATGTAGATACAAAACCCATGGATGGATAGTATACGTCACGTTGTTTCCGATGGTATGTGGCACGTCACGTGGATCCTGATGGTTGAGGAGAAATGAATTTTTGAAGATGACAAAGTGAATTGAAGAAGGAAGTACATGTAGGCCCTGAAGATAATTAAAGAAAAGAATTACAAAATAATAAAGTGTCAGGTCGGCCCTAATGTTAAAAGGAAGTGACATAAATGGTATAAATACATATCATTATACATTCATTGGATACACAAGTTGAATTTCAAAGGAAATCAGAAGTAAAGAAGGTTGGATTTCAAGGGAGGATGAAATCTTTTGGTGATGTGTTCTAATTATCAACAATTGGTATCAAAGCGAGTTACCTTCAATACAGTTTAACCACTGGAAGGAAGATCCTAAGAAGAAATGGAAGACAAAATTCCAAATGGAATTCCACCATTTGATGGAAGAAATTTTGAATACTGGAGTAATAGAATGGAAACTTACTTGAAATCTCTTGGGGAAGATGTTTGGTTCTCAGTTGCTTCAGGATATGATGCTTTGAAGGAACCAAAGACTGCAACTCAGAAGGAAGCAAAAAGGAACAAAAAATTGGCAATAGATACCATGCTGGATGGATTGACAGATTCAGTCAAATCGAAGGTGGGATTATATGCATCATCAAAATAACTTTGGGACAATCTACAAGACCTTTATGCAAGGGAAGAAGCAAAAGAAGAAGAAGAAGTTGAAGAAAATTACAACATCTCATTTTTCAAAGAAGCAAATAGAGGTCAATTATTTTTCTTTAATTGTGAAGGTGTAGGACATGATGAATTTGAATTTCCTCATCAAAGGATTGAAAGAGATGACAATGAAGAAGAAAATTCCAATGAAGAAGAATAAAATCATGAAGTAGAAATTATTCAACAATAATATGAGAATCTTAACAAATTGAAGCATGTTGAGATTGAAAATAGAAAGATCAAAGACACGCATAGAAAACTAAGAAGTGAATTGGGTAGTTGTGAAAAGACAGTTGTAAGATTGAAGAAACAATTAGAAGACTTTGAGAAACTAAGAGAAGAAAATATTTCCTTGAAAACTCTACTCGAAGAAGAAAGAAGAATAGGAGAAGTAAGGAATGTCCAAATGATGAAGAAAGAAGAGGATTGTGAGAAACTTGAACAAGAAGTTGTCTCATTGAGGAAGAGCTTAAGAAACTCTCAAGTGCCAAAAGACTTAACATATATTGGATGCATGGGTAAAACTTCATACAAAGAAGATGGAAATACCAACAAGAAGGTTGAAGAAAGAGCTACACAAACAGTTGATGAGAAGTAGACCAGGATACCACAAAGAAGGAATGATTACAAAAGAGATGAATATCCAAGAAGACCTCCTACCTTAAGGAATCAAAGAAGCTTTAATCAGTATGAAGGAAACTACAAAAGAGTAGATCATGAACCCAGTTGGACTACATCACAAAGAAGGCCACTTACTCCAAGGTATCAAAATTTCTTTCTTGGTCAATGTTATACTTGCAAAAATTTTGGACATAAGGCAATTAATTGCAAAATCAATGAAAGGAAAAAATACACAAGAAACATGAATGGTGTAAATAGAAGATATCGAAATAATCGTGGATTTGTCAACATAAGTTATAATTCATTTTCCCCATTGATGGACAAAAATATTGTATGCTACAAATGTAATTATCTTGGTCACAAAGCACGAGATTGCAAATATATGACTGAAGATGTCCCTATGCCAACCACAGTATGGAGAAGGAAAGAGATTCCAAACAATGAAGATTGTTGAATATCATTAATCGTTGAAGAATGTAAAGAAGAAGATGAATGGTTCATAGACAGTGGGTGCTCATCTCATATGACTGGAGATCAAAGAAAATTTGTCAGCTTGAAGAAAAAGGGTGGAAATGTTGCATTTGGAGATGACTCGTCTACCAAAATACTTGGAAAAGGAACTATAAAGCTTGGAAGTGAAAATGTAAAAGTAGGAAAAGTCATATTGGTTGAATATCTGTAGCATAATATCCTCAGTGTCAGAAAAATATGTGATCAAGGATACACTCTTACATTTGACTCCCAAAAATGTAAAATCAGAGAAAATAACTCAGGAAGATTGGTTGCAACTGCAACAAGAAGAACGAACAAAATATACATCCTAGACATGAAGAAGAGAGAGAATATAGAAACCACACAGAAGGATTCCAAGGAAGAAAAAGTCCCAAATACCAAAAATAAGGAGGAAGTATTATTGAGTGCCACATGTTCAGGTGGAGCAGCCCCAAAGAAGAGAATTACATTTTGCCATTAAAATCAGGGGGATAAGCCCTACCCTTTTCCATTGATTTCAAAGGGGGAGATAAATTTGGATCATGATGATAGGGGGATCATGAGTGTTTCCATCAATGACAAAGGGGGAGATTGTTGGAAGATTGGTTGTTGTCATTGATGTCAACCCTAGTCATGGGTTTTGGACCGCAAGATTGATGAAGGTATTTGGACATGAAGGAAAATGCACATGCAGATACAACACAAATGGATGGATAGTATACATCATGTTGTTTTCGGTGGTATGTGGCACATCACGTGTATCCTCATGGTTGAGGAGAAATGAATTTTTGAAGATGACAAAGTGAATTGAAGAAGGAAGTACATGTAGGCCCTAAAGATAATTAAAGAAACGAATTACAAAATAAGAAAGTGTCAGGTCAGCCCTAATGTTAAAAGGAAGTGACATAAATGGTATAAATACATATCATTATACATTCATTTGATACACAAGTCAAATTTGAGAGGAAATCAGAAGTAAAGAAGGTTGGATTTCAAGGGAGGATGAATTCTTTTGGTGGTGTGTTCTAAGTATCAATAGCTTCTGAGGTTTTTGCTCTGCTTCTTGCTGAGTTTGTCACAACCGCACTTCCATATGATCAGTGCAAATGGCCAATTGTGACCATGCTCCTTGAAGAAACTCAATTTGATGCTTCAGCTCTCCTACATCGTTGGCTTCAGGCAATTGGGGTGAAAACTTCCGAATCTCTGGCCAGGATTCAGTAAGCCTTTATTGGACTCTTTCCAGTCTGTTCTCGAACTAGATCTTTGCATGTTCCTCTTGTTTTCTACATGTTTTCACAAGGAGCGCTTCCTCCCTTGCAAAATTTGTAGACCTCTCTGCCTGCTGGAGCCTTTGCTCTGGTTGATCATTTGATGCTCTGATCATTCCAACCAACTGTGTTGTTGACCATTGTGCAAGGTAAGCAGAAGATGGTGCTACGTCTCTGGGTGCTCGAGTCTGTAGTGGAACACCACTAGCCGTTGAGTGTTCTTAAGGATTCTCCACTTCCTTGTCTTGTGTGGATGGTCCTGGCACCAGCCTCAACCTCAACGCTGATAGAAAAAGTGTCAGAACCTTTGTTTTAGCCAAGCAGAGTTTCAAAAACTCTACGAACTACTGAGGGTTTTGGAGAACCAACTCCATATATTCCTGCATGAATGTCCCACTCTACCCGAAGGTTGACTCTGGTTCCTTTTGAACCTCAAATATCTTCTTATCTTACTTGTGTCCTCTTCTGGGGTTGCACTTCACTGACAACCCTCAACCTTGGATGTTGAGGGGATGTGTTGTGTACTTTGAGCTTGTGTCTCCTCCACCATTTGGGTGTCATTTTTAAGCAAAAAAGGCATAATCTACTGGTCATGGGTGTCCGAGTTTGGACCAATCAGTTGCAGGCTTTGCTCTAGTAGTTCTGGATTTGGACCAGAAACTATCTGTCTCTTCTCAGGAAACTCTTGGTTTATTTCTAGGAGTTCTCTCTCTGTTTTTTCTGGGGGATTGAGCTACATCATCTCTGGATCAGTGGTTTAGGGTGGACTGGTGGTTTTTGGGGGTGTCGACTAGGGTTGTGGTGGTGATGGAGGGTTCTTGGTGATGATGGTGGATGGAGGGGTGTTAGGATTAGAGTTATCCTAAATATGGATGATGGGGGTTGCTTGGACCACTGAGCGAGTGTGGGGGACAACAGATGAAATGGGTTGGGGGTTCATAACTTTACTTGGCGAGACCCCGGTTATGAACTTCTTCGCCACTGGTTCAGTAATGAATGCAGCGCTTAGGATCTCATCAACATCCTTCCCTATCAACATGGCTTGCTTTGGAATATGCAGGAATATTGACAGAGTTCTCTTCTTTCTCTCTAAGGGTTGCGTGTCCTCCTCCTCTTTAGAGTCTATCTGTGTCGAAGCTTCTTTCTTCTACACCTCTAGTCCTGAGCTTGATCCTACCCCTACTTCTTTATCTTTCTTCTTCAACATCTTGACAGGAAAAATGTAGTGCAAACACGACTTGCGTGGGTTGTGTTTAACTCTCGGCCATGACATTACTTCTTTGTCGAAGGCCTCCTCATCTAGGTAGAATGAAAACATCCTAGAGTGGAAATCCTCCTTGTTAGCATGCCTCGACCATGCAATTGTATGTTGTCGGTTCATGATGAAAGCAATGTTCCTCGTTTTGCAGTTGAGGAGATCATGTGGAATGCACAACCTCTGCGTTGCGTCGATAAGCCTGTTGTACCACTTGGAGAATGTCATGGTGTTGAAAGTTGTGTTCTTCGAGTCCTCCCTGGAATGCCAAGGCTCAAACATCTTCGCAAGGCACCCCTTGTCTTCTAGCGCCAACAATCTTCCAACGGGTGGATTCCACTTAAGCGTTGTGAACGCCATCAATAGATATCAATAAATGAAGGTGCCTCACTTCTCCTGGGCTTCCTCGCAAGCCACGAGTAGTTCCTCCAATAGGTAACTACACCAGTTGAATTCATCACCATTGGCGCAAAAATATGTTATCGATAATGCATCTAGCGTGCATTCTCCCTTGTAATATGACCTCATAAACTTGTTGGCTATGATGTAGAAGCCAGTCTTGACTGTCTCTGGTAATGTAGGGTCAATTTTGGATGTCCGTCCCCCTCTCTATGTGTGGAACCTTTCATAGAGGTTGGGCTCACCTTTCTTCTTGCCATGCTTATTGGGACCCTGGAATCCTTTATACATGTCCTCGCCTTCAAGGGACAGTCTAGTAAGTTGATGAATGTCTTCATCATGGATTGGATACCACCTATCCAACCAGAAAATTTTGTCGTGCACCCTGCTAAGAAGGAATTTGGTGCACCGCGCAACATCACCAGTAGTACCAAATACTGACAGGTCTCTGAGGTTCATGATATTTGAGTTGAATAGGTTGAAAAATTCAGGCTTTGTCACGAACTACACGCCTCCCAACTCGTCTGGAGAGATAATCCATAATACGTCTATGTTAATCTGGGGGAACAAGAATGGGTCTGTTAATTCAATATCAAGGAGCTTGACCTACTCCACCTTCCCCTTTAGATCACCTACGACCTCGAGTCAGGGGTCGCAGGGCTCATCTGGTACTACGTCTTTGGACATGGCGCCTCGGTTTCCTATATCTCTCGGCATTGTGGGTTTTGGATATGATAAAATTACATGGTGAAATAAGGATTTGGGATCACAACGATGGGTTTCAGGGATTGCAAAGGCTTGCTCGCTCTTTGGAATTCAAAAATCATTGAGTTCTCTAAAAACAATGCGTTCTACGACACATTATCAAAGCCTTATACTCAGGCCTAGCCGGAAATTTTAGTAATAAATGTTGTTCATCATGACCATATGGACGCAACTTGGATCGGATTTGTCCGATGGGACGGGTTAACGGGGTAAATCCTATTGGGCGATTCTGGCATTTACTGTGCAAGTTGGACAGGGACATGGTTGATTTCAGACCTTTCCCTTTGATGTATGGGAATACTGGCGTGAATAATGATGGCATATTCGTGTATCATGGATTTATGGATTAATTGAATTCAGATGAGGTACCATAATAACAATAAAGGTTGTGACTAGATTGGGTTCGTGTGGCACATGGACTCAGATTTCATTCGGATTTGTTCTCCCTCAGACCACAAAGGGGTCCCCGTCATATTAATGATTGTCATTAATGGGTGATTTATGCTTCTGATCCTGTGCTTCTAATTAAGAAGTTCTACTTCAAACAACACTTAGATAGAAAAATAAATGAACTACATGTCGCGACGCAACACTGCACACATTGACTTTATTAACTGAATTTACAAAAATTGTAGAAAACTCAAATATAACTATTGTACACGCTCCTTCAGACTAGAGAAACAATTATTTTTTATCATTTTTGAGACATATAGGGTTTTAGGAGAGCGCCATTCACCCATCTCAGTCGTAGAATACCATACAGTTGCGCAAGTCTGACTGCTCCAGAAGGTCAGATCTCCGCAATTATAAATGGTCCCAACCAATGCATGTGCAACTTGCCAGAATGCTTTTGGTACCGGTTTTCATAGAGTAGGACCTTGTCTCCTTACGCAAATACTTTATTCTTAATGTGTCTATCATGCCAAGATTTTTGCCTTGCTTTCTCAACCATCTGATGGAAGTTTGCTAAAAACCTGGTCTCTTCGAATTCTTGTAAATCCATGAGTCTCTGTGAAACTGATTCTTCCTCCGACATATGGGTGATTTGTGCAATGTACAAACTCAGAGTAATGAATTTTGTAGGCACCACAACCTCTTTCCCATAAACTAGTTGAAATGGTGTGTACTTGTGGATATTCTTTGTGGTTTTCCTATAATCCCATAGTACTAATAGAACTCTGTCATCCCAATCTTCCCAGTTTGCGCAATAGACTTTTGTTAAACCTCTCTCCAGAATCGTGTTGAATACTTCTACTGTTCCATTGGCTTGTGGGTGGTAGGGGTTTCTTTTTTTATGTTGGATCGGGAACTTTGCTGTAATCTTTGCTATAGTGCTACTAATAAAATGAGCTCCCTGATCACTAGTTAGGCTCCTAGGACATCCAAATCGAGTGAGAATATTCTCAAAAATGAACCTAGCAGCAGTATCGGTCGAGCAGTCCTGAACAACTATTTCCTTAGCCCAATGTGTAAGGTAGTCARTTGTGGTAATGATGTACCTCACCTTTGAATGCTTAGTTGTGGGGTTGATCAGTCCAATGAAGTCAACCACCCACTTCTCAAATGCATCTAGAGATCAAATTGATTGAAGTGGCAATTCATCTCATCATGAYGACTTAACCACTCTTTGACAAACATCGCATGATCTAGCATATACCTTTGCATCCTTGAAGAGCGTTTCCCACCAAATTCTAGCTCGGATAACTTTCTACGCAGTGGCCTTTCCTCCTACATGACCTCCCACAACTCTGTTGTGGCACTCCCACAGTATATCACGCCTTTCATGATCCAAGACACATCTTCTGAGGATACTATCTAGTCCCAATTTATACAATTTCCTTGAAATCAACCGATAGTCCACTGCTCTCACAACCATATGGTGTTTATAGGTTGTGGAATATGTTTCTGGGTAGGCTCCTGTACTTAATAAGACTACTATGTCTTTCAGATACTCTCACGTGGCCTCAATCCAGAACAAATCTACATCTGGGAGTTGATCATCAACTGCTCTGCCACTTTCCCTTGACTCTAATATAGACAGGTGATCAGGTCCTATGTTGCATCTTCCTGGCTTAATAATTACTTCAAAAGAGAATTCCTGAAATAGTAGCAACCATCTACAAATTCTCCCTTCCAATATAGGTTTTTTAACTAGATATTTCAATGTAGAATGATCAGTAAATAACTTAAAATGAAAACCTAAAAAATAATGTCTAAATTTATGCAAAGCATAAATCATGGCTAAACCCTCCCTTTCTTTCGTTGTGTAGTTTTTCTCAGCTTGTGACAACTTCCTGCTCGCAAAATAGATAGGATTATCCATGGCTCCCTCTCTATGTTGCACTAAGATGGATCCTAAGGAAATACCTGAAGCATCTATGTGGACGTGAAATTCATTTTCCCAGTTTGGGAATATCAGAATCGATGTTGTGTTGAGATTATTCTTTAGGGTCTCGAACGCTTTATCACATTCTGGGTTCCATTGGAACATTTTTCCCTTTTTCAATATATTTTCCAGAGGGGTAGTAATGTTTACATATCTTCTGATGAACCTGCGATAGTACCCTATGTGTCGCAGTGTGGAGAACATATTCTTATCACTCGTAGGTGGAGGCATATTCACAATAACTGCAAATTTAGCTGGGTCTACTAGTACTCCCTCTCGGCATACTATGTGGCCCAACAAGTTTCCATGTGGTACACAGAAGATACACTTTCTAAGATCCAATGATATCTGCAATTCTTTGCATCTGTCAAACATCAGACGCAACAAAACTACATGTTCCTTGAGAAAACTGTATATCATCCAATCATCCATATAGACTTATATAAACTTGTGAATGAACTCTCTAAAAGATTCTATTACAATCTTGGAGAAAATTGCAAGGGCATTCTTTAATCCAAATGGCATCACATTGTATGCAAAAGAACCCCATTATGTTATGAAAGTGGTCTTATTTTTTTCCTCTTCGGCAATCCTTACTTGGTGGTAGCCTAAAAATCCATCTGTGAATGAGTATGCTTCTTTCCCTGCAACATGTTCTAGCACCTTATCAGTAAAAGGTGTTGGGAAAGGGTCATGCACATAGGCAGAGTTAAGGCTTCTATAGTCTACATGGACCTTGATATCCTTTGTGCCTTTCTTTCTTTGGATGACTATTGGGTTGACCCATTCTGATTCTTCCACAACAAAAATAAGTCTCTCTTCCAACATCTTATCTATCTCCTTCTTAACCTTCTCTTTTACTCTAGGTTTAAGGAGGTATGGTCTATGCCTCACAGGATTTGATCCTGATTTTAATCAGATTTTCATTTCTCCCATAACTCCTTTGATCCCCTTTAAATCTGAAAAGGTATTTGGGAACAAATCCTCATATTCCCGCAACAAAATATGCATTTCTTGACTAGTTTTCTCATCCCAGTAATCTCCCACCATAGCTATGTTAGGTCGCTCTGTGGTCCCTATATTGAATTTGCGCAACTTTAATTATAAAGAGGCAATTTTTCCATTAAATATTACAATAATGTTAGCTTTGGTCGCCATTAAAGAAACATTTACTTACTCAATTCCATGTTCCTTTATACTTAAAGGGTTGTTTATTAGTTATAAATGAGAACCTAGATTTTTTATAAGTCAATGATGGCATTTCTATCAAATACGGGAAAGACGTTACCACTGACTCATCTCGGCTAGGGCCTGCAAAACATGAACATTTTAAATTTACATGCTCTTTGAATCAGACACTTACACAAGTTGGTATTAATGATTCATTTTATCTATTAATTAACTATATGTACCATTAAATAAGATAGGATATGTGGTTATTTTCAAAAAAATTAAAAGAAATTGTTTTATTTTATATTTTTGTGGTTAATTGTCACCTTCTATCAAGGGAAATTAGTCATTTTGTAGTCCTTTTACGGTGTGTTTATTAATAAATAATTCCCTGATGTGGGTTACATACTAGACACATCGGTTCCCACAAAACTAACACACCATAGTAGGATTATTTAAAAAAAATTATACTCCAGTGCGCTATGAAAATAACGATGCATCGATGCATAAAATTACTCTAAAAAATTGTGCGTTGTTGTAGGGGTATTTTGAAAATTTTATATACAACAATGTACTACTTAAACAACTGCACCAGTGCGACCATTGTATCCCAAACAATGGCTCACCATAGTAATTGTTTCGAAAAAAATTGCAATCCGGTGCGCTAATTAAATGAAGACGCATCGATCAAGTGTTAAATTTAAAAAATTACCAGCAATAATATTAATCATGAAGAGATGTCAGCGGAGAGAGAAACAATAGAGGGTTGACCTGTACAATGTTTTATGGAATTGGGAAGCGAGGGAGAGGGAGAGGGGTTTGGGAGGAGAGGGAGTGGGATTTGTTTCTTGGGTTTTTCTGTAAATTTTTTTGTCTACATTTCAACTTTAAATACTTGAGTCTAAAGTATAGGCATTTCAACTGTAAAGACTTGATTCTAAAGTATGGTGATCTCGTCGATGATCATAGCCTTGATTTTGTCACCAATGATCATAGCCTTGATTTCACCGATGATCATAACCTTGATCTCGTCGTCAATTATCATAAACTTGATCTTCTGTCAATGATCATAACCATCTCTCAAAATCCTAATCTATAATCATTGTCTTTTTATAACATAGTTTTCAGTTCACCAAATCCTTGAGTCTACAACATACTCAGTATGGAAAAATTGTAATCTATATTAATGAAAATTTATAATCTATATTAATTGTTAATTCACAATTGTCTGTGATTATGATGACTATACTATTTTAAGATAATATAAGATTAATATATTATTTTATGTGTAAATAAATACTCCAATAAATTTTAAAGAATAAATAAATATGGGTGTGTCACATCAATAATTGCACCGTAAAAGTGTTCTTTAAATATTCTCTGGTGCACAACTTAACATTGGAAGCATTGGTGCACTATTAGTAGAGCACATCGTTATATGGTTAAATAAAAAACATTTACACACCAATGTAGGATAGTGTCAAAAAATATATTTCGATGCACTCCATTGTAGCATGCGCACCACTGCTCCAATATGGAGCACTGTGTTAGGTTTAATTTCCAAATTTACGTCGCTATGTGAAATTGCTCGCACTGGGGTGTCTACTATTATACTGCACCATGTCATGCTTAAACAAAAATTTCACACCATTGTAGTTTTTCAAAAAATGTATGGTAGTGCGCTATGTAGTAAATGCACCAGTGCACATGCATGCCCAAAAACACGCGCACCATGCTAGGAAATTTAAAAATATATATATAACCAACGCACTCAGTAAACATGTATGCCCCAGTGTGGTTGGTCATCAGGCGCACCGAAATAAGGTTTTATAAAAATAAAATAAAAAATGGTAAAAATCATTTTTATGATTTTTAGTGTTGTAGAGCTTGAAAGCATCGATGCAACCTTTTCCTATATGAAGCACCCTGTCGTCGGTGCTTTCCTTGCTTTCCTTCCTTTCTTCTGTTTCTTGGAGTGTGAATTTCAAGTTTTTCCAAACGATGGGAAAATTTGGTATTTTTTAGTACGTCGCAACCACGCCTCCTAGATGAAAAAATATCCAGGTAATGTCCTTCTTTCTTCATAACCTAAGTTTTCACCGTATTAAAATTTAAAATTGAGTGAAATTTTAAGTATAAAAAAAAACTACGCGGTGCGTTCAAAGAACTCGACTCAAACCTCCTAGGCCGTGACCTGTAAATTTACAGGGGGCACCGCATACCTTGTTACATTTCTTGGCGGTGCATTGGTAAACATAAACACACTGACGCTTCCCTTTAACAATGCATTGAAGAAAAGTATATAACTGGTAGGGAGGTGCTTTAAAGTACAAATAACACACTAGGTTGTTAAAGCACATGCCACACCACCCTTATCAAATATATTGTTACGCAGTGCGTTGGTAAACTTGTGCACTGGGGCATTCATGTTTACCAAATGCACCACTAAGAAAGGTATCATTGTGTTGTGGTGCACCCCGTAAATATTTTGGTGACACCCAACATGGTGCAATAGTAACGACCAAAACACACGCAAAAATTTATGTACTCGAAAAATTAGAAAATTTTATGTGATGGTGTGTGGATGTAACATCCCGCTCTTGTGAGAAAATGTTATTGACTTATTCTTTGAGGAAACTTGTGTGAAAATGATCCGGTTTTAGTATATGGTTGTTTGTTCACTTATGGATTCTTATGATGATGTTGGTAGATCATGATGTTATGTTATTTGATATCTATGTATTGACAAATGATATTGATGAGTTTCCCCTGAGTGTGCAGTACACTTGATAGATTGATGATTCCACTTGCATCAATGGACCTCCTTGGACTCTGAATCGAGTCAGGAAGTGGACTGTATTGGTTTGGGTATTTTATGTATGCATTTGTGACTTGTGATCAGGTATATTATGATGTTGTTTATGGATCAATGACATTGTTTCGTTGATGGATGCAGGTTGATGCTTTCTTGCTAACCAGACTCACATAAGGAGTAAAGGGGCCATGAAAAACAACCATATATTGAGGGAGAGGTGTGGAAACATCCCTGTCATATCCAACTAGCACTCCTGTCGTGGCTTATACTATAGAAAAACGATTACCTATTTTGAGAGATCCATGATTTCATGAGGGAATATTGAGACAATCACTCATGAAGATTCTAAAGGGTGCACAACAAGGCATGGTCCTTATTCCTTATAGGCCCTTAGTCTCTCACAAGGTCGTTTGAATGGAGTATTGACTCCAAGGGTTGGAAAACTACCAAAACGATTCAAAGGCGTCTGACACCCTTGGAGCATGTAGTGTGTCTTGAAGGGCACATCGCATAATTAAAATTTGAATCAAAGGCGAGTGGAACCCTTGGAGCATGTAGTGCATCTTGAATGGCATGTCGTTGTATAAAAAAAAATGAGTTAATGAATCTAGGTGGCCTAGAAAACTTGAGTGAATGTTAAACCTTAAAATATTGAGCACCTGTTGAATTAAATAATTGATTGATTAATTAGATAAAGAATGAATTTATTAAGCATAATCCCTAAGGGTCTAGGCATTTGCAAATAAATATTTAACTAAGCCTAAGTCTAAGTGAGCGAGAAGACTAAAAACTAAATTTTTAATATAAATGATGAGGGGATGAAATAAATCAAATTAAGAATCAATGAAAATAAAAATAAATCCTAAGGAGTGATCAATACACTTGTGCAAGTAAATACTAAATTAGAATTTAAATTGATAAAGGAATAAAGCATAAATATGTGTAAGCATAGAAAGGTATCTAGTCTAGCCTAACTAAAGAACTTTCTTAGTTTAAATAAAACTCAGTTTTAGAAAGGCGTCAATCATTAAAGGGGAAATAAAGTGACAACTAGGAGTGATTTTAGGAGCGCTTTTAGGATGGGTGAGAGAAATTGACATTTAATTTAATTAAATTGTGGATTTTTGGGTGCAACTAGGGGAACCGGTGACAAGTGTACGGGGGGAGTAATTCCTAATTAATTAAAAAAAAAGAATTAAATGTGAAAATGAAAGTGGTCACTAAGAAAAAATCTATAAAAGAAATGGATGAGAGGAGGAATGGGGGATGACTAGTATGAGTAAGGTTATGCTGCAGAAATTCTGATTGGTTTTACTTGTGAGAGTTGGGATATCCATCTTGAGAGAGAGAGAGAGTGGTAGTTCTACCTTACTAGGAAGGCTGGGAGCTAGATTATTTGGTTGTGGTTGTGCGTGGCCCCTTTGCGGCTTGGGGGCTGAGGGGGAAGAAGAGTACCCCTAACCTTGGTTGGGAGGTATCGGTGAGGTCTCAACGATTAGCAAGCGGAAGCGAGGATAAGTGCAAGTTTCAATCGGAGAATGCCAACAACAAGCTACCTCGTCATCGATATCCTTATTGGTTATGGTATTTGATTATTCGATTCTTTATTTTGTGAAATATTAAACTGTATGAATTTATTTTGTTCATCTCCTGGGATCATTTCTTTATCTAATTCATTTTTCTCCTTAGCGAAACCCAATCTCTGAATTTAAGTGGAATTGATCTGCGATTTGTCTTGGACTATCACCCAACATTCCTTGTTATTCTTCTCTGCGTTTTTGTTAGATTACCCAACGATTTACTTACCCTTGATCTATGATTTGGCTTGGACTATCACCCAACATTTCCTTGTTATTATTCTCTGTTTCTTTTCTAGATTACCCAACGATTTGATTTCCCTTGGATCTGCGAATTGGCATGGACTATCACCCTTATGGTTTTATTGACTGTTAGCTTTTATCTCTGGATTTTGAAAATGTTTTTAAACTACCATCACCAACATGGATTTTTTTTTTCTCTGTAAGCAAAAACCCTTGGACTCCTGCCAAACGTTTTAATATTCTTCACCATCATGAATGGGTTAATAGATACACAGTAATGTATCACCTCTGTATTTTTATGGTACCTTCACACATTAATTTATTACCTCTGCATTTTTATGGAACCTTCACATAATAATTTATTACCTCTACGTTTTTATGGCACCTTTACACAGTAATTTATTACCTCTGGGTTTTTATGGCACCTTCACATAGTAATTTATTACCTCTATGATTTTATGGCACCTTCAAGAACTGTGAACAATTCATTTCCCAACAAATTGTATTTTATTCCCTACTTTTTTGTGGAGAGCCTCAGCTCTGTGCCATCCTTCTTTGCTCATCTAATTTATAAAGTAAATATTTGTGTTTATTTACTTCATTTCCCAATGACTTACCATCAATTATCTCTGTATTTATTTACTTCACATTCCCAACGAATATTTTCCTCAATTTCTCTACGTTTTACAAAGCTTTCACTACGATTTTGAAGGATTTATCACCCCTACAACTATACATAAAGAAACCTGTGTTTTACAATGCATTCTCTATGATTTTGAAGGATTTATCACTTCTGCGCCTTCACATTTGTGCCCAGTGACTAGCTTCATTTTTCTCTGCATTTGATGTGTTAAATATCTGGCCCATCATCCACTCAACAAGTTAATTCTTGTTCTCTATGTTTGATTGGATTGGTACCCTGTGTTTCATTCCTAGCTCAGTGAAAACCTTTTAATCTGTGCAATATTTTCCTTACCTTTGATACCTCTTTACTCATGGGCCTCAATGGCATTACCAAACAGTCCACTTCCTTACCATTTTTGAGTGTGTATTTGTGCACTACACATTGGAGTAATCAGTTCTGATTTTTTCATTATACATTACTTATTTTTCCATCTCTCTTGTAAAGCATTACTTAATCCTCTTTTAACTTGTGCATATTGTGTTATAGATTCCTAGACAGACCTCTTAGTGATTCATTTTAAAGTTCGCTACTTTTAGAATGGTGCAATATTGTAGTTAGCTTCAATTTGGGGAGCCATCTGATTATGTTTGACTTATGACCAATAGGAATGAGATTCGTCCAACTGGTACTACCCACTACTTGTGGAAGTCCGACATGAATGCTAGTAGAGAAACTAAGGGATTGTTCATGATCACCTTGGCAACATAAATTGAGCCTTGGGATCCCCTAAAAAGAGACAAGTGGGATAACTAAATAGTCAATCATGTGGACTCATTGGCATGCTATTTTGAAGTTATTAACTTTCATGTTTAAGGAATTGGCAACCCTATTCAAATTAGATTCCCTTGCGCCTTGAAATGATGGTGAGGCTTGGTCAATTTAGTAATTAAATGTACTTACGCACCTTTAATAACGTTGATGTGTGATTTCTTTGTAATTAACCTCATGCGCCCTGAAATTAATAGATTAGATTACTTGATTTGCGCCTTAAAATTAATGGATGATTATTTGAGCCATTATATAAAAGTGATGTATGAATGGTCATGTGTGTAGTTTACTTCTTGCGCCACTAAAATGTTAATGTATAAATGATTGAGCGTCTGATTTCCCTTGCGCCATGGATGATGCTCATGATTATGTAATTAGATTTCTATGCGCTATGGACTAATGTTGTTGTATGATTTCCAGTGCTTAGATAAATTGCATGCATTGTAATGATGTTGAATTTTGTTTAATTTAGTATTTAGATCGCGCACACACCTTGGAATAATGTTGGTTATGGTTGAATTCAACAATTGATTAATCGTGCGCCTTAGAGTAAAGTAGATGTTTTGTTTTTCACCTTGAAAATAAATAAAGTTGACTACTTGCACCTTAACTTATGTTGTTGTATGATTGATTAGTAATTAGATCCTCCCGCGCCTTGGAATTTAACTGGTGTGTGATTAGTTATTAGAACGCTATTGTGCCATGATTATCGTTGATGTTGTTGATTTAGCATAGTTATTTTTGGACTTGACTGTGTTAGCGGGATGTAGAAACCTCATTTTTCCTCAGAACAGTCACCATCCCTGAGATCTTAAATGGTCAAAATCAATTGGATGAATCCTAGGCTTGAGAGTTGCTTATGTGTCTTAGAGGTCCTAACCTTGCAAGGTAGGTTGGGAGGGTAGTATCTTTATGTAATCTTGATGTTATCTTGATGTTATATTTATGTTATCTCATGATTATCCTTGTGTTATCTGATGATTATCTTGATGTGATGAGTTGAGAGATTAAAGTATTGATGATTCCAGTTGACCATGATGAGTTGATCTTGTGTCACCAGTCATGATGCTTGTGGATTATGTGTCATTATTTAAATGTGATGATGTTTTGATTATTTTTCGTTACTAATTATATCGATGCGTCAGTTGCGACGTTATTTGATTACAACGATGAGATGCTTGTAATTATTTTATTAATGATGTCGTTTGATTTTGTGTTGTGATTTATGTGTTGTTGTTAATTCCCGAATCAAAAAAAAAAAAAAGTACTATTGTGCTTCGCTTCCTAGTCGTAATGGAGGGTTCGTTACATATGGTATCAGAGTGAGTTCAACCCCGTGACTTGGGATCATTACACCTTCCACTGTATCAAACACTTGATTAATAAATTTATCACTAACTAAGTTGAATTGTGTCCTTGCAGGTAATCATGGTTAGAGGACATCATGGAGGAAGACGACGTTGTATTAGGGAAGGTGGCGTGACGTCTCTAGTAGCATCCATGCCAGAGGGGTCTAACCCCCAAGGAGAAGAATAGGTAATTGGACAAGAAAATATTGTTGTGGGGGATGTGGTTGCGTTGATGAGGTCCTTTCATAGGATGTCATAGGCCTTGATTAAACGTATGGATAGATATGATGCCAAGGAACCTATACCCCCTAAGGGTCCACAACATGTTCCAACCGGTACTAGTAGTGTTCAAAAAGAACTTGGGAAGGTCAAGTTTCCTGAGTTCTTGGGTGCCACAGACGGCGCAGCTGCTGAGGCATGGTTGGATAACATGGCTATGTGCATCTCACTTCGTGACTACACCTCCAACATGAAAGTCTGTATGGCGGTCTTTCAGTTGAAGGGGAGTACTCTTCTATGGTTGAAGAAGCTCCTACCACAACTGAACATGGTCGTCGAAGACATGTCATGGGAATTGTTCAAGGAGCAGTTATGAGAGAGGTATTTGTCAGAGGAATTCATTGAGCTCCAACTCAATGAGTTCAATGCCTTGCGACAGGGTGGTCATACGGTGCCTGAGTATGAGGGCCAATTCATGGAGCTGCTTAGGTATGCTCCACATCTGAACACCAAGAAGCTCAAAGTCAAAAAAATTATGTTCGGCCTTAACATCAACATTCATGTGAAGGTGAGGATATTAATGCCTCAGATTTTGTAAGATGAAATCTAGAAGGCCCTCATAGCTAAGGAAGAGCTGATCAACGGGGGTCAGAGAAGAACTCCTGCGAGACCGGTGGGACAAGCGACATCGAGTGTGCAACAGTATCAGACACCAACTAGATATCATTCATGGTTCCTAGGTGCTCCGAGAGGATCCACATTCATGAAACCACGATGACCGATGCCTCAATAGTAGACTCCCTACAGAACATAGCACCAACAATAATGATGTACGTAGAAGCAATAGTTTAGGCCTGTTCAACAGAACAAACCAAGGTTTCAGGCCGGTGGGCCATCAAATTCTACTTCAGGGACCATGAGTATTGGACCGAAGATCGGATGTTGGACATGTGGAGAGCCACATTACCAGTGTGACTTTCCGGTTGAGAGGGCCAGAGTAGTCGGGTCAGTCGAGCAAACTACAATAGAATATTTGGGCAAAGCCCATCAAATTCATGCAGTGGTGAATAACCACCAGGTCGAGCACCATTCTACTGTGCTCGAGATGTCAGGTAACATCATTGACCAAAAATTTAGTATTTTGATAGATCTCGGTGCTACAAAGAAATTTGTTTTTGATGCAGCACTAAAAAGAATTAAGGTAAAGGAAGTAAAAAAAAAATGAGTCTAGCTACGTGGAAATGGCTTCAAGAGCCAAGTAGAAGGTTGGAGGAAAGGTTATGGATTTTAGCCTCAATCTTGGATATTTTGTAACGAAATCCAACCTATACGTCATGGTACTAGGATCTTATGACATCGTGATCAGTACGGATTGGTTGGAATTGCATGATGCGATACTCAACTGTAAGATGAAATGGTTGAGCTTGACCAATGATGAGGGACAAAGAAGAGTAATTGTAGGAAGAAACCAAGGAGTTTCCCTAAGGTTCATTTCTTCCCTACATCTATGGAAGAGCATGCACAAGGGATGCAAGTTATATCCAATCCTAGCACTGAACGATAAGGGCATGGTGGAAGGATTAGAAAACATTCTGGTAGTAAGAGAGTTTGCGGACATGTTCCCAGAAGAGTTACCAGGTTTTCCGCCCAAAAGAGAGCTGGAATTTACCATTGAATTAAAACTTGGAATCGAACCAATAGCAAGAATGCCTTATCATATGTCAACGCCTAAGTTACAGGAGTTGAAAATGAAACTAAAGGAGTTGTTGGACCTAGGACTTATACATTCAAGTGTGTCACCTTGGGGTACGCCTATTATTTTCATACAGAAGAAGGATGGGTCATGGAGAATTTGTATTGACTATTGTCAATTGAACAAGGCAACGATCAACAACCAATATATGTTTCCAAGAATAGATGATTTGTTTGACCAAATGAAAGGCACGACGGTTTTTCGAAGATCGACTTCAAATTAGGATATCACTATTTATGGATCAAAGAG
The DNA here is from genome assembly GCA_009831015.1 of Picea engelmannii. Lineage (NCBI taxonomy): Eukaryota > Viridiplantae > Streptophyta > Pinopsida > Pinales > Pinaceae > Picea > Picea engelmannii. The sequence continues at coordinate 52,732 of ML785417.1, forward strand.
GAAAACATTACTAAGACCACATTCAAGATGAGGTTAAGAAATTATGATTTTACTGAGATAATACCGATGGTTCGTTGAAGGTTTTTCAAAGATAACAAATCTGATCATGAAATTGCGGAAGAAAAACAAGAATTTTGTATGTACCGAGAAATGGGCAGAAGAATTTTGAAGGATCAAGGAGATGTTGATGAAAACACGGATACTAAAGGTCCCTGACATGGAAAATGACTTCTTGGTATGCACAGACGCATCCAAGGAAGGCTTAGGCAGAGTCTTGATGCAAGACGGTCGAGTGATCGCTTACATCTCAAGGAAATTAAGAAAGCATGAAGAGAACTATGTGACGCATGATTTGGACTTATTAGCCATTGTGTCTGCCATAAGAGTGTGGAGACACTACCTAATTGGAAATAAATTCAAATTGAAAATAGACCACTGTGGTTTGTAGCACATTTTTACGCAAAGTGACTTGAACGCACGACAAAGGCATTGGTCAGAACTGCTTAGCGGGTACGATTTTGAGATTATCGACATAAAAGGAACAATGAATAGAGTGGAAGATGCGTTGAGTTGGAGACCACACATATTTTGGGTGATACCTCTTCAGATGAATCTTCATGAAAATATTATAACTATACAACGCGACGATGACTAGTATAAGGAGGTTAAGGAAAATATCAGACAAGACACCATGTTGGTTCCTAGGTTTGAAGGATATATTTTGGACAACGAAGGAGTGATGAGGTATAATAAAAAGATTTCCGTACCGCCTAACGATCATTTGAGAAGTTTGATCTTAAACAAATTTCATAGAGCAGTGTACATGGCTCATCCAGGAGTCACAAAGATGAAGGCAGACTTGAAGCCCTTATTCTACTGGAAAGGAATGAAGGCGGACATAGTCAACTACGTGGTGAGATGTCTAGAATGTCAGCAAGTGAAGGATGAACATAGACACATGACATTATTACTACATCCATACGCTATTCTGAAATCGAAATGGGAGGTCATTTTGATGGAATTTATTGTGGGATTGTCACTGACGACAAGGAGGCACAACTCGATTTTCATGGTAGTTGACACTCTAACGAAAAGTGCACATTTTATTCATGTGCATATGACGTATCAGGTGCCAGACATAGATATAGTTTTTATTAGCGATATTGTGAGATTGCATGGTGTTCCTAAATGGATCATATCCAATCAAGGATCAGTGTTTACAGGATGATTTTGGACTAGTTTCCAAGAGGCCTTGGGAACCCAACTTAACTTTAGTACAACGTATCACATGGAGATAGATGGGCAGACAAAAAGAATGAACCAAATTTTGGAAGATATGTTGCATATGTACGTGATGGAACAACAAAAGCATTGGGAATATTTCTTTCCATTGGTAGAGTTTGCATACAAAAAAATCTAACAAAGAACCATTAATATGGAACCTTTTGAGTTTCTTTATGGGCGATAGTGTCAGATGCCTTTGATCTGAGATCAAATTGAGGATAGGATCCTGGTAAGACTAGAAGCGATCCAAGAAATGGAAGAAAAAATGAAAAATATTAAAGAAGCGCAAGATCGGCATAAGAGATATGTTGATGTGCGTCGCATTGACCATAGTTATGAAGTTGGTGATAAGAGTCTTCTTGCTGGTGAAACCGCACAAGAGATCGATCAAGTTTGGAAAGGGTTCTAAACTTTCTCCTAGGTTTGTGGGACCTTTTGAAGTTGTTGAAAAGAAAGGGCACGTGGCCTATCAACTATCCTTGACTGATTCTTTGAGGCATATGGACAATGTTTTTCATGTATTTGTTTTGAGACATTATGTTAGTGATCCTACACATGTGATCGACACAAATTCCTTGCAAGTATCGAACGAGGGTGCACTCATGGTGGAGATAATCCACATTTTGGACCATCACATTCAACAACTACAATGTCAAAAATTCGATCAAGTCAAGTTCCAGTGGGACAATTATAGTCCGCACTCAGCTACCTGGGAGGACGCATATGATATGCGCCAACAGTTTCCATATTTGTTTGATAGTTAAACTTTTAGATCTTTTCAGATTCTTTATTTACTGCATGTATGTACTTTGAAACTTCAGGATGAAGATTAAAATAGGAGGGGGTGTATGTAACATCCCTCTCTTGCAAGCACATGTTATTGACTTATTCTTTGAGGACACTTGCGTACAAGTGATCCGGTTTTAGTATATGGTTGTCTTTTCTCTTATGGATTCTTATGGTGATGATGGTGGATTATGATGTTATGTTATTTGATATACATGTATCGACATATGTTGTTGACGAGTTTCCCCTGAGTGTGCAGGACACTTGACAGATTGAGGATGCCACTAGCATCAATGGACCTCCTTGGACTCTATATTGAGTCAGGGAATGGAATTTATTGGTTTGGGTATTTTATTTATGCATGTGTGACATATGAATGGGTATATTATGATGTTTCTTAAGGATCAATGAAAATGTTTTGTTGATGGATGCAGGCAGGCAATTGCTTGCTAACCAGACTCACATAAGGAGTAAATGGGCCATGCATAATAATGAGATATTGAGGGAGAGGTGTGGAAGCATCCCTGCCACAACCTACTAGCACTCCCACCATGGCTCAGACTGTAGGCTAACAATTACCTAGTTTGAGAGATCCATGATGTCATGAGGGAAGACTGAGACAGTTGCTCACAAAGATTCTAAGAGGTGTGCAATAAGGCAAGGTCCTTATTCCTTAGAATCCCTTAGTCTCTCACAAGGTCGCCTAAATGGAGTATTGACTCCAACGGTTGAACAACTACACAAACTAGTCAAAGGTGAGTGTCACCCTTGGAGCACATAGTGTGTCTTGAAGGGCACGTCGTGGTATAAAACAAAAATGAGTCAATGAATCTAGGTGTCCTAGAAAACTTGAGCGAATGTTAAACCTTAAAATATTAATCACCTGCCGAATTAATTAATTCATTAATTAATTAACTAAATAATGAATTTATTAAGCATAATCCCTAAGGGTGTAGGTGTTTGCAAATAAATATTTAACTAAGCCTAAGTCTAAGTGATTGAGAGGATAAAAAACTAAATTTTTAAATTAAATGATGAGGGGATGAAATAAATAAATTTTATGTTTTTTATTTTTTATTTTTTTAAACTAAGAAGTATTGTATATTAAAAACCTTCCAAAACCAAAGTGGAATTCCAAAATACAGAGATAGTCAAACTGTATTTACTGGACTGCCCCAACAGAGGGGAAACCAGTCTAGCCAGCAGAAGAGTCAAGCATAAGTAGTGCGATAAACTAAGAAAAATAGTCTTAGAAAAACAAGTCCCCAGTTAAAACTAAAAGAAACTAACAAGACTGCAAATAAAACTATAGGCCTAGACATCTGGCAGATAACCTGGCCAGGTGGCATGGAGGTCCCCTGTCCAAGGTTCCTCCTCGACATACATCACTTGGTCCACCCATTGCACACCAACTTTCACATTGCTCATGGTTCTATCGGCATATGTCGTTGTATCCTGCAACGGTCACCTTGCCGAGTCCACCTCCACGGTCATGGTCTCGCGCCCGACCTGCTCCAACCCATTCTCTGTTGAGCATTGTCCCTTGGTGTTTCCACCAGCAGTTGCTGCACGGGGTTCCTCCACTGAAGTCGCTCCTATCGGGTCCGAGGGGAAAGCCTCGTGCATGGAGGAGAGAAGATGAAGAAGGGCCATCACCTTTTCATTTGTGGCCTGTAGGCGAAATTGGAGGTCCTCCACCCCTTGGAAAAGTTCAAAGACCAGTCCATAAAGGATGGAAAGGATTTCTCTGAGCTGCACGTCATTGAAGGAGTGAGAAGACTTGTATTCAGAGTTCCCAGGCTTACGAGGAGGAGAAAGCATGCCTCCTGAGTTCCTTAGAGATTCAACCAGTGGGGAGGCGATATGGAGACACGAGGAGGAGCCTGACATCCGGGGGATGATTGCCAGACAGTTCAACTGCGAAACCGACAGAGCGAGAGAGGGAGAAATGATGGGCTCGGGCTAGAGGGGAGGGGAGGAGCAGATGGAGGGTGAGTCAGGAGGCGAGATCGAAGGCCGGCGAGGTTTCCATGGAGAGCCTCGCCGAAGCCTCCCCCTCGGGTGCAACATAAGGTGGTTCTGGTAGCTATCCAAAGAAACTAGGTGCACCAAGCAAAGGTAGAAGGCGTGGAGGCGAGTAGGGGCTACAGAGAGCAAGAAAATTTGAACAGGATCAGGCCATGGCCACGAAGGGAGGAGCCCTTCGGCATGCGAGTAGAGACAAGGGACACACATCAGTAGCCAAGCCATGCAAGGACGCACATAAGGAGATGAGGACTGCATAAATGTGTGTTCACGTCGTAGTAGGAGCAATTTAATGCTAGAGGAGGGTGGCGGGTGGTGTCACGAGCCCGTCACATGGATCCATGCCCCGGTGGCTGGTGCTTGCCTCCGTTGTATGCCAAGTGTGTCGCACTAGCACCCCATCTGGGGGAGAGTCCACTATTCCAGCTTTGAGGATACAATGCTGGAGAATAGGGTGAGTAGGATCCAGGGCTGAGTTGCATAGGAGTTCTGGTCCACTCCAATTGGTACCCAAATTAGCTAGTTCAGCCGCAACTTGATTCGCCTTCCTTCTTATGTGAGCAGGAATGACAGCCTGATTTGGTTGCAGTAAATCTGTGATGATCTGTAGCCCATGTGGCAGTCTCTAGCTAGGCGTTATTCTGTCCAGGTTCACTCCATTTAAAATTCTGTGCAACAAGTTGATGATGATTTGAGAGTCCCCCTCGATGACTAGCTTGGTGAAACCGTTTTCGATGGCTAATTGCAGTCCTTTAATAAGACCCCAGAGTTCTACTACATTGTTCATGGAATGACCGAGGGATCCTGTGCTTATGAGAAGGATGTGCCCATGATGGTTGCGGAAGACTATCCCATAGCATGCTACTCCTGGATTGCCTTTAGAGGCCCCGTCAAAATTGATTTTGATGAAATCCTGTGGGGGAGGAGACCAAAATGAGGGACTTCTAGAAGGGGGGGGGAGAAGAGGAGGGTGTTAGCGATATTTCTTGTCTCAGGATTAGGCGTACCCAGGTCTGCAGTTTGCATGGAAAGCACCTGAACATAGCATGAGAGAATCCTATTTTTGTAGCAGCAAGTCAAGCGAGGGAGCGAAGTTTTTCCATCGGCGGCCGAGATCCATCCATAAAAAAAGATCGATGGTCATCGGGTTATCGAGACCGACCAGTTTCCTAGGGTTTATCAAGGGGAAGAGCCATGGGCCAAAGAAAATCTGGATCGTCCGATCCAACTGGGACAGGTGGCATCTGGTCGGCATATCGGGTATCGGAGTTTCGAGGAGCGGGCACCCCTCGTTCCTTGCATTTTTGAAATCCTGAACCCCGAAATGCCAATAGCGTCCAGAATCAGGCCCGTGGTTTTGGCACCTGGTCGTAAAGGAGCAAGCCTGGAGGAGGGGCACTTACGATTAAGCGACAAGCAAATTTGGGTGGCAGAGATTCGTGCGCCTGGATCAGCAACGCACATGGGATTCCGGAGCCCCCCCACCTTTCTACCTTTAATACGAGGGGGGGGTCCGGAATCGAGGGTGCATCTCTTCAATGGTCTTGATCGGAGCGCCTGGATCAACGACGTTCAAGGAAATTCCAGACCCCCCCTACCTTTCTACCTTTAAGCCGAGGGGGGGGGTCCGGAATCAGGCGTGCAGCTTCCCAAAGGTCGAGATCTAAGTGCCCAGATCAACGACACTTGCACGATCTCATCCTTCTCAGCTGCTCTATGTTTAACCAAGGTGGGCCCTTTCCCATTATGTCATCCTCCTGAGCCACCTCTCCCCTGTTTCCATGCATCATTTGTCTATCTCCACTTTAGTCGAGGTGGTCCCTTCCCCATCTCATCATTCATTTACCACCTGCCATGTGTCCTGCTCCTTTCCACGGAAACCTCCATTAGAATGTGCCCATTGTATCTCATCTCTTGCTCTCCCACCACCTATTGCCTTCCGCCGTGTGTCTTCCTTTGCCAACTCTCTCACACCGCACCATCATAGTGTTGGCACCACCACTCCCGTTATGTGCCCCGTCCATCGCGCTGGCCTCCATGCTATTCTTCGGGACGTTCATTTGAATCCAGGTGGCATCACGAGGGGTCTCCCACATCGCAAAAGCACTGAGTTGGCCAAGCCATCCTCAATCCCAATGAAGCAGTTATTGAAGTAGTTGGTGGTAGTTAGATATCGCCTCCGCCATAATGGGAAACTCCAGTGACGAATTAAAGGCACGTCCATTCTCCCACGAAGTTGTCAGGAGTTCGATTGCGTCTTCCATAGGTGCACGATCATTTAGAGACTGCAGATGAAGATTTTCAGAAGCCATGCAGACGCAATGTGTTTAATGCAACATCTCAGTTTTGTTGATATTGTTGTTTTGAGTATATGTAGGCATTTCCGCCATTTTTGTATCCATCGATGGTAGAGCAAAGCTCCCGACTGTAAAGTTTAATAGACATTCTAGTTTGTTGGATATGCATCTGTATTTGAGATATCTTGTTTTATGACAGACAGTTTTTCTCGCTCCATCTAATTTTCGTCTCATGCTTAGAGAGTTCGTGATTGACTGAGTCGCATGAATTAGTGCAGTTCTGTTATAATAAATGATTTATCATTGCATTATTGTATTCTCTGGTGTTTTGTATTTAAGTGCAAGAAGACCTTGCGTTTGGATGCCTTCTTCTACAGTCTGTTAGGAACCTGTCATTTGTAACAGACCTTCGCACTCTTTCCATATAAGTCTTCCGCCTGTCCACCCTTTACTACAACTCACTGTCAGAATTTTATTAAGACCTCACTCACCTATGCATGCCTGGCCTAATTTGGAGTTGGAATGATATCATTTTGAGTTGGCTTCCATTCGGTCACCCCATATATAAACAAACCGTGACATAAAACTGATGGGCATCGGGCTCTACTCCTGATAGCAATCCAGGACTGAATTCCGACGCTAACATTTATGGTGTCGTTGCCGGGGACAAAGTTGAATATTTTCCCCAGGATTGAACGACAATGATTAACTGATTCTGAAGGTGCATCAGATATCAGAATTATCAATATTGTTGTTGTGCACCTGTTGACTCCATTGTGATGACTCCGCTGGGGAGAACCTGCTCTATTAATTGTGGCTTTCATAAGCAGACACACGCGGTCTCATCCACAACTTCCCCTAGCTACAACTGAAACCAATCCAGAGGTGGTTCTCAGAAAAGGAAAGGCCCCTGAAGAAGAAGCGTCCACCGCCAAAACAGGTAATCCGCCATCTCCTTATGTAAGAAATCCATTTCCTCCCCCTCAGTTTCTTGATAGACCTCCTTCACAAGTTTCCCGTTTCCTGAATTTTGGGAGTGTTCCTGCTAAGTTTTCCCCTCTTGATCTGGGATTGGAGGGAGAAATCCTTGTCACTCCCCTCTTCTCTAAAGTTGTACCTTGGCATAGACCCACGACCACAGAAGATTTCACCACTCCTACATAAGGAGGAGCACCTGCTGACTTGAGCTTGGTAGCCCATTCCTTGAATCACCTCTTGTTTCCCACCCCACTGTTTTCACTCTTTTCGTCGATGTGTGAGCAAAAAGTGAGTGCTTACATGCCTAGTTGGGCTCTGCTAGTCATGACAGCTGTATGGTAAAAGGTTAGAAAGAAAACAACTAAGCTATTAACAAGAATTAAACCAAAAACTAAATGAAACTATGAGCATAGGAACAAAAAATAAAAACAAATGAAAAATGGACCAATATCACCAATATATAAGATGGTCTGATTGATGAAATCCAAAGATACACAATGGAGAAAGAGGACTTGGGTCCCTTCCCTCTCCAATGGAAGGCTCTTGAGGCCCTCAACTGATTGCTCTCCTTACAAAGAAAAGTTGAAATGTGGGTGAAAGAACTCCAAGCTTATTCACACAAGAGAGGGGTGAATAGCTTATGAAATGCATCTTACAATGTGTATTACCAAATAAGGGGTCTCTAGCAATCTCAGCAGCATAACAGTATGAAGAATTCCTTGAAGAAATGGTGGTCATTCATGGCTTTTTATAGCCAAGCTTTGGGTTATTATGCAACCTCTTTTGAATGTGAAAAGGGGCTCTTTAGGGCACAATTAGGTCTTTGACCATCCTCCCCACGCAGATTGAGCTCGGATTTGGTGTCAAATCGACTTGGGAGCCGATCCATTAGTGGTTGGGAGGCCGACCAGTTTCATAAATGCGCCATTTGGCAGGCACGCGGGTTTTGCACCCCACAGCCGCACATATGCGCTTCAGTTACGAAGATGTTGCACACGCGCGCGCTCGCGCCCAGTGGGTGCCAAGCGCCTTTTAATTTTTGGGCTATTTTGTATAGTTTTGACCCTTTTGCTGTGCTGTGGAATTAACCTTGTGCCATGAATGACTGTTTTTCTGTGCTGACGATGCGGAGTTCTTGTCGCCCTGTGCAGATGAAATTTCAGTGATAACACCCACTCCGAGATTCATTCACGGTAGCCCCTTCGTGAACTCCTTCTCCTCCAAATTATTCTCCACCTAATATTCCTATGGCTGGTGCTAATCCCCCTCTTAATAGAATGGATGCCATAGTTTCTTATAGGTACGCTCCCTTGATCTTACCTAATCCCATGAATTCTTTCCCTACTGGAGATTACTTGAAATATATGCCCAAGTTCACCGGGGAAGGGGACATAACTACAGAAGAGCACATGGCTGCTTTCTACAGTTATGCTGGCAACCTGAACATTGGAGATGAAGATGTCTGGATGAGGGTTTTTGTCCAGATCCTAGATGGTGTGTTAAGGAAATGGTTTAGAGGATTAGCTCCCGGATCTATTGCTAGAATTGACGCCCTGGATAATGATGTCCTGAGGCAATGGGGAGATAAGAAGGATTTCATGTATTATATGACAGAGTTTGGGTCGTTGAAGAGAAAATAAGGAGAGTTTGTTCCCGACTTCTCCAAGAGATTTAATAAAATGTACAACAGAATCCCTGCTGAGATAAAACCCTCTGAAGCCTCTGCAATGATCACTTACTCCAGCACTTTTGATCCTGATTTCTGCCTACTGCTGAGAGAGAGAAGAGATGCTACGCTGGCCCACATGCAGGATGCAACCGTGGAGGTCGAATCTAACATATTGGCTATCAACCGACTCAGAAACACAGGTGATAGAAGTACATCCAAGAATAGGCTTGAAGCTTCCTCATCCAATTCCTCTCCCCTGCCCCATCAGACAGATGAGACATCTAGAGCAATAAAATTGATTGCTGACAAGATAGAAAGGTTGGAATTAGAAGGGAAGCCCATGTACAGAAATCCCCAAAACAATGATAATAGAGGTTTCAGAAGACCTGCTAGCAATATGCCTTAGGTTTTCCCAAGGGAAAAAGGGGGAAAGGACAGAGAAGATCAAAGGGTTCAAGCCCCCCTCCAAAATAACCTAGTTGATCATGAGGAAAGAGAGGAGATAGACGAGTTTGGCCCTGAAATTCACCGTATTGAAGAAGCTCCCCCTTTTCCCCATTTGACGTAGTCCTCATATGAAGAATCACTAATGAGTGCTCAAATTCATGAGTTGGGAAAAGAACAAAGGGACAGTTACACTTCTAATAGATATAATCTCAGATCGAGAAGGAAAGAAGGAGACTTTGACAGCCCAGACTAGCCCCTCATAGCAGATAGGCCTACTAAAACTACAATAGCCACAGCTAAAGAAAAGAAGACTCAGAGTGCTTCACCAGCAGCCAAAGAGCTTGTCACTGAGGTAAGAGAAGCTCCTGAACCTACCCCCTCCTTCAGTTTTGAGCATGAGGTTCAGAAGATTAGGCTTCCTTTACCTCTCTCTGAGCTAGTTAAAAATGAGGATTTCAAAAGGTCCCTCTCCAAGTTGCTACAATATGAATCCCCCCAGCATCCCTCTGACTCAATAAACCTTCAAGATGAAAATCCTGCAGTCGTCTTAGGGCCCATGGTAGAAGATAGAGATGATTCATCCCCTCCCTTATACACATCCCTGAATATACATGATAAAGTGTTGCATAACTGTCTCATGGACTCAGGGGCTTCCCATAACCTTATGCCCAAAATAGTAGTGGAAGAGCTGGGATTAGAAGTGACCAGGGCTTACCATGATTTATACTCTTTTGATTCAAGAAGAGTGCAGTGCCTAGGATTCATCAAAGACCTGGCGGTTTCCCTGTTTCAGCTGCCCATGAAAAGTGTAGACATGGATATCGTGGTAGCCAACGTTTCCCCCAAATTCGGTATGTTGTTGTCTAGATCATGGATCAAAAAACTGGGAGGGACACTACATATGGATCTCACATATGCCACCATTTCGGTCTTTGGAGGGGAACAAAGGAGATTATACAGAGAAGCCCAGCTGGCCTATATTGTCAGTGATGAAGTAGACCCTACCAATCACCCCATCTTTGCACTTGACACCGACTTGGGGTCTAGTTTGTTGCAGCTTACTGATGCCCCTGAAAGCTCTTTCCTAATCAGAAAACATCCCAACCCTGATCATCCGAATTCCCCTCAAAGCTCCTCTGTGTGGAAGATGTTTTTTGACGGAGCTTCTTCTAGCGAGGGCGTTGATGCTGGAGTGGTTTTCATATCACCTTGTCAAGAAGTCGTGTCTCTGTCATATAAGTTGGAATTCAAAGCCACCAACAATGTGGCAGAGTATGAAGCTCTTGTTCTAGGTATGAGGGCCGCAAAGGAAATGGGAATTGAAGAAATAGCAATATTCAGATATGTTGAGTTGATTATTCAGCAGGTAAGGAATGCTTACAGTGCCCATAATCCCCGACTCAGAAATTATCGGAATGAAGTGTGGGACCTTATTGATAATTTCTTCTTGGCTTTTAACATTTCTTTCATTCCGAGGGGAGAAAATACCTTGGCCGATTCTTTAGCTGTCTCAGCTAGTGTGCTCAAATTTCCTCTGTCGCCTATGGTAGACAATGATGTTGATATAAGATATAGGCCCTCAGTGCCAGACAATGTCAAGCATTGGAAGGTGTTCGAGGATGATTCTGAACTTGAAAAGTTTCTCCAATCAGTGGATGAATTTTTGGCTTTGCATATTGACCAGGATCCCGACCTGGAAGGTAACCCTTGCCCTGACGAGTTTGTAAATAAAATCGCTAATCATCAGATCATTCAGCTGCCCAGCAATCACATTCCGAGAGAACTTGTCCCTTTTTAAAGATTGTTCGATGGGGATGATGTTCCGGTAAAGGGTAGGGTCTCAAATGAAGATGCCGAGACAACCGAATGCAACATTGGCACACCGAAGGAGCCCAAGTTTGTCAAATTATCAAGTAGTTTGACCAGAGAACAGAAGGTCGAGTACATGGAGTTGCTCAGAGAGTTCGCCGATGTGTTTTCATGGACATATGAAGACCTCAATACGTACGACAAATCTGTCATCGAGCACAAGATCCCACTAAAGGAAGAGGCTAAACCATTTAGACAGAAGCTGAGACAGATAAATCCCATGTTGCTACCTGTCATGGAGAAGGAAGTTAAAAAGTTGTTAGATGCCCGAATTATTTTCCCCTTGAGATATTCTGAATGGGTGGCCAATTTGGTCCCAGTAAGAAAAAAGAGCGGAGAAATCAGACTCTGCGTTGATTTCAGGAATCTCAATAGAAGATCAAAGAAATACAATTACCCCTTACCTAATATGGAACACATATTGCAGAGGGTAACTGGAGCATCTAGGATATCCATGATTGATGGGTTTTCAAGGTATAATCAAATATCAGTCATGCATGAGGACAGAGAAAAGACAACCTTCACCACTCCTTGGGACACATTCATGTATGCCAAAATGCCTTTCGGACTGATGAATGCAGGAGCAACATTTCAGCGAGCCATGGACATAGTGTTCATCGGAGAGAAGGATCAGTTCGTGGTAATCTATTTGGATGATATCACCGTCTTCTCTAGGATAGACAAGGAGCACCATTGTCATCTGAAAAAGGTTTTCCTGAAGTGTTGGAGGTTTGGCCTATCCCTGAACCCCAAGAAATCTTTGTTTGCTATGAAGGAGGGGAAGTTATTAGTCCATATAGTGTCAGCATAGGGATTGAGGATTGATCCTAGCAGGGTAGAAGAAATTCAGACCCTTTCACTTCCCAGGTCTAAGAAAGAGGTCCAGGCATTTCTAGGAAAGATTAACTTCCTGAGGAGATTCGTCTCAAATTTTTCTGAACTGGTAAAACACATCACAAAAATGTTCAGAAAGGGAAGCAAAGTGAGATGGACCATTGAGCCCCAGGCATATTTTGACCAAATCAAAAGGGCGCTGACTAAGGCACCTGTGTGAATCAGTCCTAATTATTCTAAATATTTCCTGATTTTTTCTTTTGCTTCTTGTGATACAGTAGCAACAGTCTTGTTGCAGAAAAATGATCAGGGGCAAGAGCAACCTATTGACTTCTTCAGAAAGGCATTGAGAGATGTTGAACTCTGATACGAGATCATGGAAAAGCAGGCTTATGCATTGGTGAAATCTCTCAAGGCTTTCAGAGTATATGTCTTGCACTCGAAAATCATTGCATACGTTCCTTCGGCCTCTGTGAAAGACATTCTTATACAACCTGACATAGACGGAAGAAGAGGAAAGTGGATTGCCAAGATCCTAGAATTTGATCTGGAGATTAAGCCCACCAAGTTGATAAAGGGGCAGGGTTTGGCCAAGTTGCTCGTTGAATCTAATTGCAAAGCCTTGGGTATTAGCTTCATTAATGAGCAAGCTGAGTCATCCAACAAGAATTTTCAGGGTGCCCTGTACCTAGCAACATGCTCCTGGTACAAGGATATATTGCACTTTCTGCAAGAATTGAAGCCCCCTGATGGAATGGGAAAAAGAAAAGCAAGGGCTCT